>JAWQUT010000037.1:988575-1033259 GCA_033807755.1 Ellobium chinense | reverse complement strand
TATGTGTTTTTTTTTTTTTTTTTTGAGGGGGAGGGAAAGGGGAGGGGGAGGCTCAGACTGTGTGTGTGGAATTACTGCGTTCCAGTAATTGTGCCGCTTAGAAGTAATAAATTAATAGTTAAATAAATAAATAAACCTTTCAATATTCGAAGTAAACTGAAATATCTCTATAAATAAATAAATCTTTCTGTATTCAAAGTAAACTGAAATATCTCTATAAATAAATAAATAAATAAATCTCAGTATTCAAAGTAAACTGAAATATCTCTATAAATAAATAAATAAATCTTTCAGTATTCAAAGTAAACTGAAATATCTCTATAAATAATTTATAAATAAATCTTTCAGTATTCAAAGTAAATTGAAATACCTCTATAAATAAAAATAAATAAATCTTTCAGTATTCAAAATAAACTGTAATATCTCTAGAAATAAATAAATAAATAAGTTTGGAGCTGGCTAGTTTAGTGAGGGAAACTATGCATCGCCAGACATAACTGGACAAGTGCCTTGTCTGCGGCAGTGTTAACGTTAATGTCAAGGGAAACCTGTCGAACATACAGTACATTAAAAACCAACAGAAAGTGAAGAAAACATTAGTGAATTCAACATAACATGAAAAACACAGTTTTGGGGTAGCAAGAACCTTCATTCACCATAATTTATAATAATTTTCTGGACAGCAGGTCTGGGCAGTGTTACATTTTGTACATTCGCAACATTAGACGATTGTCAATGTTAAATGCCTTTAAAATTCTGTAGTTTGAAGACGTCGGTGTTCGAGTGGCCGTGTGCGTTAACCCAGTCATTCCACCTGCCCGATAGATTTTACATTTGTCCAAGGTATGAAACAAGCAAGCAAAATAAATAAAATCCCTTGGATTTGACATCAAGAACCTGTTCAGCTTTGATTCTCATCGTCCGAGCAAGTTGAAGCCGCTCTGGTAATTGTCTTTGCTGTCGCCTGTGGTTACTTTGATGGTAGTGAAAGGAGTTTGCGAGGACCCAGGGAAGCTGCCGAAGACAAGCTTCCAGAGTCGATCTAGGGCAATGCCTATCACAGCTGAGGCGCTGGCGCAGAGCAACAGAACGATGCAGAGCAACACACTGCATTTAGTTGACGTGTTCATCCTTCTGAGAAAGAAAAAAAAAAAGGCAAAACAGGACAGTATGATTAAGGAAGTGGGTTTTTTTTTTCATCATGATGGTTATAAGGTCACTTATAGGGGTACGTATCAAAGTTCTTAAGTTACTTATTACGTAAAAGTTAAACTACCCCTTGGCACATAGATTTTAAAAATACCACATTTGTTATAAAAACGCCAAAATAATCAGTCAGTGCGGTGCGTCTTGTAAAAATCTGAAAAACCACTGCTGCAAAATGCTGGACCGGACACTATATTGGGATATTCAGCACTCACATTCTTGAAAAGCGAAAAAATGCGATCGATCCTTTTCGAATGTTTACACCATGACATACAAACCACTATTGTTTTCAGATATGTTTTATCCCAGTCAGTAGCCTGCTACTGTTATATACAAATTCCCATCTTCTTAGGATTTTATATCGAAGAAGAAACTTCAAATATAGAAAAATTATTACCATCATAACTGATAGAACTATAAACATCATCAATATAATAGCTGCATTAACCGAGCTGTCGCCGCCCATTCTAGTTTTTTAGTGTATGTGACGCATCCGAGTTAAGCGAGTTTTGTTATTAACCTTTAGACGATCTGTAGCCATTTCACAGGAAATTAAAGTGGTCTTTTTTATCATTTTTCAAGAAATGAAATGTTTCAGTATGATGAAAAAAATATTGAATAAAAAAAAATGAAAAAAACAAACAGACCAAAGACATCATAGATATCTTAGTTCTCTGATACCTTTCCACGAAATTAAAGAAATCTAGGTCTGCCTTTGAAAACATGAATTTAAAATAATAACTCACATAGCTCACCCATTTGTTTGCTCACAGATCTAGATAAACATTTTTTTTCACAGTAAATCATTCTGATTAATTTTATATTATGAAGGGGGAAAAAAAGAGATGTTTTACCTATTTCTCATTTTTCCGGGAAATTAAATTGTTTGAAACACCACTATTTTCCTCTGTTGCCGCTATCTCTATCACTGCAGGTATCTCATATTATATATTATACGTGTTGTTTGTTTTTCTTGCTAGGTATTTTTTCAAGATTTTTTCTCCCCTTGTGAAAGAAATTTTTCTTCGACTTTTTTTTCACCAAATTAAATAGCTACCGTTTAAATAAAATATGAATTTACAGGAAGTAATAATTCAGCAGTCTCACAAACTGATTTATTCGTATAATATAATTTTCTTTTCAATACATTAAATGGCCAATTTTAAAGTTATAGGAAGGAAAAAAGGATGCTTTATCTATTAGTCATGTCGTATTTTAAATGTAAATCTAAATTCATTTTAATTTATTTAAATTACTTTACATTGATCACATGTTCTTCCGTTCTTCATCTGTACACCTAATTTTTGGATTGTTTGGTAATCTCCGAAAACAGCAGCTCCTGCAAAGGGCTATTGAAACCGCAAAATAACCAATTAAAATCCCAGTGCTAAATTTTTAATCCTTGAACTGAAGAGAGAACAGAGGGAAAAACGTAAATCGCGAGCTGGGCGGTTTACATTGTAGTGTCCTTGGTAAAGACACCACTTCCATTTCCTCACATGACTCAGGTGTAAATGAGTACCTGGCCTTAGAGCTCGGGAGGGGGGTGGGGCAGGGCGCTGCATCGTTGGCGACCAGCAATGACTTTGTTATGTATTTCATTTGTAATGTTTTGTATTTTTCACGTAAGATGGGTATTGTTGTATGTGTTTGTATTATGAATGTGATGTTTATATTGTATAACACTGTACTCGTAAGACAACTTCCCTCTGGGATAATTAAAGTCGCATTTTCATTTTTTATTTCATTTTCAAAAAAAAATGTTGTTGGTGTTTGTTGCTGGTTTGTTGTTGTTGTTGTTAAATATTTAGAGCGCTGATCAAAAGGCCGGCTATGTCACCATTTCTTAATTAAATTTATTTGTTCCAATCTGGATTCCTTCAACATGAGTCTGGGTTGTGTAAATGTGCATTCGTACAACATCTACTGTTGCTGCTACCTCCATCTATTTATCTATTTATCGTAAGTTAATTTGCATCTCTCCAGAGTAGTGTACCTACCTGATGATCTTCAAAGATGGAAACCAAGGTTGTACTAATGTCTTGAAGAAATCACTGTTCAGCACTGTAATCCTGAAACAAGGCCTGCCTGCAGTCATTCACTCATTTAAAATGTCCCAATTCTCCACAATAGAAATGTCCAGCAATTGTTTACTACTTAAAGAAAGTCACATAGCGCCATTGTGCAGCAACGAGCGATTACTGTCCACTACAACGGATGAACTAGGACATAGATAAGAAAGGCGTCTCCCAGCAGTAGTTAGACAACTGGATCTAGACTAAACACCGAAACTGTTCGGCTTTGCCACTTCCTGATCATCACAAACATGGTTTCCTCCAGTGTTAGTGTTACACCATGTGCTATGCCATTTGTGATTGTAATCGTGTTATTTTCTGTCTGTGTGTGTATGGCCGTGCAGGTGTGTGTGCTTGTGACCGCGTCATTGTGTGTATGTCTCTCAGTGTGTTTGTGTATCAGACCGTGTGATTCTTTATTTGAAACTGTGGCATATTGTCTTTGTTAAGGTATACGATCGTATTTCTCAAATTAGATCATTGGCAAATTTTGGCGTTATGTTGTTCAGAATTTTAGATCACTTCCGGTGACAGGTCCAAATTCCTGAACGAGCTAGAAAACCTGAGAATGTAATAATTTCTTGAAAAACATAGCCCGCTGCATCAAACCATAGACGACGGTTAAAACGAAAAGAATTAAATCGAACGTACAGCTAAACCGAAGGAAACAAAATGTCCCCTCTATTTTCCGATTCTTAGGCTTCATTGTCCAAAACGAAATTCTGTTTAACTCGAGCTTAAGTCTTTGGTCCCGAGGATTTCAGTTTAATTATTTGTTTACTGTACTACTAAAACTGTTGTGAAGAATCCCTCTTTTTTTTCCCTACTTCATCAATGTGAAATACGACGCTATACATCAGTACTGTTGAGATTGCATCTGTTTCAGCCAAACTTAGAATGTAATCTCAGAAAACAAGGATGAAAGGGAGGGGTCTTTGATAAACACGATAAAGCATAATGGGCCGTTCTGCCGTACTGCACATATAAATATTACATCTGTAAATACAGTCAGTTTGCTTTATTGCATTCCGCTTAACATGAACTTCCTCTCAACCGTAATATTTTTCAGGGACAAAATCCTGTCTCATTTTTTTTTTCATTACCAAAGTCACTGACTATTGTCAGCGTCTTTTAATCGCAACTTTCTTTTGTGTTCCGGAGGAGTTTCCATTAAGCGGAGTCGGCTGTATATGGATGGATGAGAACAGAGTCTGACATTCATTAATTTAAACTCTAAAACCTACCGCCCTCGGATCTCCGCATTCGCAACAAAACAACTCAACGTTAACTGTTCTTGTATAGAGCGGTAGATCGAGATAAAATGGAAATGGCTTTCCTGTTGCCCCCGGGGTAGGCTTTATATTGATTTTATAATCTTGTTCCAAAATATTATCTTTATGTCTTGAATGATAAATTAGGAGGGGAGGTGATGGTGATGGGGAACAGCTGGTGTTGGTGGTGTGTGTGTTTGTAGTAACAGTAGCTATCGTCGCCTCTGTCGTAGTGATAGTGGTGGTGCTGTGGTGGTGGTGGTACATGCAGCTGCAGTATATTTAGAAGTGCTTAAGTAGTAGGAGGAATAGGAGCAGTGGTTGTAGTAGTAGTAGTAGTAGTAGTAGTCGTCGTTATAATAGTAGTAATAGGAGTAGTAGCAGTAGTAGTAATAGCAGTAGTAGTGGTAATAGTAGTAGTAGTAGTAGTAGTAGTAGTAGTGGTAATGGTAGTAGTCGCAGTAATAGTAATAGTAGTAGTAGTAGCAGTAGTAGTGGTAGAAATAGCAGTTGTAGTGGTTGTTGTAGTTGTAGTAGTAGTAGTAGTAGTAGTAGTAGTAGTCGTTGTAGTAGTAGTAATAGCAGTAGTAGCAGTAGTAGTAATAGCAGTAGTAGTGGTAATAGCAGTAGTAGTAGTAATAGTAATAGTAGTAGTAATAGCAGTAGTAGTGGTAATAGTAGTAGTAGTAGTAGCAGCGGTAGTATAGTAGTAGTAGTAATAGCAGTAGTAGTGGTAATAGTAGTGACAGTAGTAGTGGTAATAGTAGTACAGTAGTAGTAGTAGTAGTAGTAGTAGCAGTAGTGGTAGTAGTAATAGCAGTAGTAGTAGTGGTAGTGGTAGTAGTAATAGCAGTAGTATCGGTAGTGGTAGTAGTAATAGCAGTAGTAGTGATAATAGTAGTAGTAGTAGTAGTAGTAGTATAGTCATAGTTTTAATAAAATGTGGCAGTATTGTTCGTAATCTGGTATCACAAGACCGTTGGACGTGGTGATAGCAGGAGCGGTGGGTGTGGAGGAAGCGTCCGTGGTGGTAGTCTAGTGGTAGTAGTGATAAAGGTAGAATGATATTACTGGCGAAAGCAATGGTGTTGGCTGTAATAGTAGTTGTAGGAGAAGTTGTTGTTGTTGTTGTTGTTGCTGCTGCTGTTATTGTTGTTGCTGTTTTTGCTGTAGAGGAAGTAATAATTGTGGTAATAGTACTAGTAATTACAGTCGTAATAGCTGTAGTCGTAGCAGTAGTAGTAGTCGCAGTAGTAGTAGTAGTAGTTGTTGTTGTTGTTGTTGTTGTTGTTGTTGTTGTTGTTGTTGTTGTTGGTGGTGGTGGTGGTGGTGGTGGTGGTAGTGGTGGTGGTGATTCTGGTAAAGAAAGAACCCGTAAGAAATTTTTGTTCAAGAAGATAACTAGAAGGAAGATGAAATTATAAGGACCTAGGAAATGAGGAGGAAACAATAAGAAAAAAGAAGAATATGAACTAGAATAAAGAGAAACATTTAGATCACCAGGAAAAACGTCGGAGTAGCAACATTACCGTCATCAGCTGCAAGACAACAGTAAACAACAGCAAACAACAAACGCTTTGACAACAGCAGCAACAACTAAAAAATCATCAGCATGAGGAACAAATTCGTATGATACATAAGGACAGTATAGGAGACACACTAGTATATTAAGCAACAGAATGTAAATTTTAATATCTTTGTATCTTTATTGCTCATTTTGACAAGTCTTAGATAGTATCAGAGACCGTCTGTAGCGAAACGGTACAGTAGTCATGATTATGTGTTCCATGTTAGGGTGGCGTGATCTCCTAAAGATCACTCTAAAACATAAATAAACAGTAGAACTAAAATATAAATAAACACTTCAAACAAACTTCCCCGCATATGAAAGACATGAGAGAACAAGCATGTTAGTACTCCCTCACTCCCTTCCTAACTATCGAGGGATTAAAGCAAGAATGTCATATCTGCAAAAATCCAGCTTTTTAGTTGTCATAAGTGGTTTTCAAATAAACTAGAATATCTGTAACACTGAGGTGATTCAAGTGCTTAAATTAGTGTGTACAGATCACAAAAAACATAGTACATGACCATACAAAGGAATATCTGATTTCACAGCTTTCACCAAAAATTCAAATTCGTTTATCTTGAAACAGCATTCCTGCAGATATGACATTATTGCTTTAACCCCTCGCTATATTCTAGTTTGTTCCATGCATCCAGGCGAGAGTCTGACTTACGTAATTCGTGAGATCTGCTTTACTATCCCATCTCATTATAGACAGTCTCTGATTATGTAATTATTTCATTGCATCGCGTATTCATCCACACATTTGCATGAAAACAGTAAAAAAACCACAGCCTGTGACTAGATTGGTGGGTAAATATGACTTGATGGGCTGGAACTGAGATACAGCAAGATGATGAAGACGACGATGATGATGATGATAATAATGATGATTATAGAATGCGTCATCGATTCTGAACAAATTATAATATCTCATACAGTTTTTTTATAGAAACTTGCTTGAATTTTTTATATATCATGGTCCAGCATGAAAACCACGCATTTAGCGTTTCAGAGAACACAGCTTGTACAACCACACACACACACATAAATGTTACTTTCTTGTTATGTAGTTATATCAAGGGGTATCATTTCCGGTTTGTAAAACTAAATGCTGGAAAGAAGGTGTACAATCTTATGGTGTCCAACCTTTATGTGCCCATTCCATTTTCGTAGTGTGTTTTAAGCAACAACATCCTGTATTGGAGGGTTCGCTGGATAAGCTTGTATAGTTCCAGATATTTTTCTTCCAGCAAGCTTCATTTCAGTAGCTCAAAATTTTGCATAGCTTACAGGCAATAAATAATTTCTCTTTGTGTTAAAGTTAAACATGAGTGTAGCAATTTTTCTGTTGGTCTAAATACATTAAACTTTGAGAAAGAACAAAATCATCTATAAATTAATGTTTAGGGGAAAATTCACCATTCACTGAAAGTATCTGCTAAAATAATTTTAAGATACTGAGTGCCTGGAGAAAGATAGCAGAGAAAATGTTTGTCCAACAGCGATGACTCACACTATACAAATGTTTGTAGACCGTGTTATTGTACGTAAGGAATGAGTTCTGGAGTATCGGAATAAGGAATGACTGCGCCAATGACAACGGTGATAATGACGATAATGCAATTCGAACTTGGCTCTTCTTTAGAGTAGAATGACGATGATGGTGATGATGATGATGATGATGATAACAACGATAACCACTTTATAGTCAGTGATGATCGCAGAGAGAAAAATAATAATCACTTGATCAAAAACATTCACATTTCACAAAATCTTGATTATGTAGAGTACATAATAGGCATCAACAGGGGTACATATTTCAGTAGATGCTTTGCTTTGCTTTCATTCATACTGTCTTTTTATTGTCATTCTTATTAAGCGCATGTAGTTTATGTCCATTCACTTGTCCGTCCGTTCGTCCGTCCGTGTATCTGTCTGGCTGTCTGTTTGTCTGTCATGTTTTTTGACCTGGCTCAGAAACACTCAGCATGGACTCCAATTAATATCAAATATATATTTCAGATATAAAGACATAAGCCATTAATGAAAAGAGTCAAACAACCGTAATCAACAAACAAACAATGAATGAAAATGGGAATAACATGTTAGCTTGATAGATCTGTATGCAGGGGCGAATCTAGGGTCCATGGGGCCCTAAACATGAGAGAGGTGCAAGGCTCCATGATTCAAAATTTTGAAATTCTGAAATAGCCGCAAATTTAACTATTTAACTCTCTCTCTCTCTCTCTCTCTCTCTCTCTCTCTTCTCTCTCTCTCTCTCTCTCTCTCTCTCTCTCTCTCTCTCTCTCTATCTCTCTCTCTTCTGTCCTTATATTTTTTTCTTCTCTTCTGGCATGGAGCCCCTACTAATTTCTGGTCCCTGGCACGTGCCCATCATGCCCACGCCTGAATCCGCCATTGGATACATCATTACACTTATTCCTAATTTGCTTTAATCACTTTTTTTTAATGATTTGAGTTGTTTATATACCTATGACCTTAAAATCATCTACTTTTTCCAATGAGAACAATGCTGAGTTTTGACATGTTAATATACGAGTATCCCAATTTTACAAACTAAACCATACCTGCCTCGTTTTTTTGCTTCGAGCAGCAGATTGAAAGCGCTCAATTTCTCAAAATCTCCAAAAAAAAAAAAGACTTAGGGAAATGTGGAATGAATTTGACGATATGACATCAGTGTGAGTTGTTTATGAACGCGTGACAGTTCAAAGAGATGTGAAATATGCTGAAAGCTTCCAATTACATGCACGTGTCAATGTCATTTCTCTTTCAACACTGATAGCGTAAGATACAATGCATACATGAACGCCGCGCTCACAAATTTTAATAAAAGATTATCACACAATCAGGAATAGTGAGTAACATCCAGAAAACCAATCATTCAACATTTGTGAAAAAAAAAAAAACAAGAAAACAACATGACTCGGTGTGGAGAGCAAAAAAATCAACAATGTTCCTGGGCAAAAAAAAAAGGCGCTTCCCTGTCATGACTGGAGCCAGGGCCCACCTATCAAGGACTAAAGCTAGTAATTTCATCGTGATGTCGTTCTTTGCAAATAAAATTTTTATTTTTTTGTTCAAGCAATCCTTGGGAACAGCTGATAGTATCAATTCCTATCCGGCTTCCAGCCGGCTACTTATTTCGTCTCTTCAGAACAGGAAGACACCGTCGTTACTTAGAACTTGGCTCAGATATTAGACATCTGCTTTGAGCAGACGATGTTATGAATGTCAGACTGTGGCAAGTAAAGAAAACGAGTCTGTGAGAAAGGTAGCTTGTAAAGTTATTTGCCCATAGATTTTTGGAGTGGCGGCCCATGCTAACTACTTAGATAAGTAAAGATGTGCCGTATCTGTTTTGCTCGGAACCGGTAGAAGAAATAACAAACTGAAAAAAGATTCCAGCTTCGCATTAAGCCTAAGAAAAATCTGGTCTACCAAGATTTCAATGGCAAATGTTAAGATTTCTCCTAACTGTATGTCCCAGGGGTTGATTGGGGCGGCAATACTTTGCAGTGTAACTTGAAGGAGAGGCCATATTTTGAAGGGATAGTCACACCTTATCCTTTTATTACGTCTAACATATTTTCATATGGCAGTTGTATGTTCTTCATCCTTTGTGAAGGGAACCAATATATGAATATAATAAATAAATAAATAAATCAAAGTGTTCTCATGTTTTTTGTTCAGCCTCGGGCATTTGAACACACTGCTGGCTCGGTTCTTTGATGTTGGTACATGTATAGTCTACAATTCTTCTGCACCTAGTTAAAGCCGGTAAATACTGGTGATAGGATAGTAAGTGAGCTAGGGAGAAAGAACTGGGCTACCGTCTGTCTTCACTTTATTGTTCATCTCTCTCTCTCTCTCTCTCTCTCTCTCTCTCTCTCTCTTTCTCTTTCTCTCTCTCTCTCTTTCTCTCTCTCTTTCTCTCTTTCTCTCTCTCTTTCTCTCTTTCTCTCTCGCTCTCTCTCTCTCTCTGTTTCTCTCTCTCTCTCTCTCTCTCTTTCTCTCTCAGCCACAAGACACCAGTCAGACACAACCATTGACTGCTTTGTTTACATGATATAAGAAGATGAGATGCCTGGGAATGACGGATGGTGCCGACTTTGCCTTTAGCTTTGCAAAGCCTCATACATACATGTGGCGTAAAGGTAGTACCTAAATATAACACACTGATCTGTATACACATTGTCATCCATGATGAGTAACACATCTCTTTCGCAAACTCACAACTGCAGGCGTTCCCTGGTAGCTTTCTCTGTAAGTTGAAAGGTTTCCATGGATGCTTGATTAGCCAGGTTTATGACGTTTTCTGGAGATTACGCATGAGTATTCTGATAAATTCAACATTTTTTTCACGAATGCAACCAAGAAAGTCTCCATAGCCCCATTTCGTTGTCAAGTCAGTCAAACCATTAGCAAAGAACCAGGAGGTATAAAAGATGGTCCCAGAACGTCTTACAGTTCCTGATTCATTCCATCCCCTACAACTTCACGTCTGATGAACACAGCGATTCGGTGTGGTGGTGTCTGGTACCTCCTCAGTGTGGCTGGCCCTAGGATAAAAGTTCCATCACGCAAATCTTCCCATACACCGGGAGGGACATAAATGTCTCGATACATCACATCCTCACATAGCACCGGTGCGACCAGCAGGTTGTTGCCAACTAGGAACTCGTCGCTGATCTGAGAGGTAGGAGAGAGAACAAAACAGAAGTTATGGGATGGGGAGAGTAAGTCATCTTTCATAAACGTACAGACCCACAGCAGTGTAAGTGGTGGATGAAAATTTAGTCACACCTGCACTCTGCGGTAAATTAAATAATGCGTAAGTTATTTCGACGGCCCCTCCCCCGACCCACCCCCCACACACACATACACAAATAAGCCATTTTGTAAGGAATATGCATCCATTATGTCATAAACCAACAGTAAATGGATTCACACATGTACAATGTTTATGGTCAGACCAAATTCTGGTCTCTCGACCCTTATTAAATTGAACAAATTCCGGTCATAGTGATGAGATAAATAAGTACATGTATTTTGTATATATGCAGCAAATGGTTATGATATCTCTGAGCAGGCTAGACATTTTAAAGCCACTATGGATTGTACTCAAACTGGAATAGCCACCAAATTCCATATATATATTTACATTATATTTAATATAAGTCAAATTCGTTTAAACTAATCCATGCTAGTGTTAGACGGTGGTAAATCATTACATTTAGTTCTTTAACTAGAAAGAGGAATGTGTGGTGAAATTGCTGATAAAGCATTACATATCATCTGGAAAGTGTGTAAAATTTAATCTTAATAGGTAAGCCGAGAGACAACGAAGTCTGGAAAATGTTCAAGTTTCTTCCTGTCGTACCAATGCCCCTCATCTTACAATGTGAAAGTGCTGTCAGAACGTTGGGCACTACGTGGATATTAATTACACAGGATTTTACACTGTATGTCCTAACCACCTGAATATTATCCTCCAACTTCCATGTGTGGGCCTATTGTTCACGAGTGACCCTGACACGCATTCCGACAGCTCATATATAATTTGAACCTAATTCGTTCATCTTATCTAGTTCCTAACGGCAAATACATACCTCCATTTTGTGCACCGTAATATTTTTCGGGTCCACCCACCACACAGGCCGGAGTATGGGATATCCTTGTCCAACCTCCTGTATCAGGGTCTCGTCCTGGAACTCTGCCAGCACCAAGTTCTCACGCTGGGCACTGATGTTCTTGGCCAACTGCACAACCTCCTCGTCATACTCCCAAGGTGCTGTGGAGAACTGGAAGGCAGGGAAGAAGGAGGCCAGCTGGAGCCATCGGATGTAGAGTTCCCTGGGGATGTCAGAATGTGACAATGTAACAACATCAATAACAACAACAGCAACATCATCAACAACAACAACAACAACAACAACAACAACTACTACTACTACTACTACTACCACTACCACTACTACTGCTACAACTACTAATACTACTACTTAATCAACAAAAGGACAATAAACATGATGACAATAAGGACCACAACAACAACGTCATTATCATCAACAACAACAACATCAAAGACGATGACGATGATAGTGACGCAGCTAAATTTGCTGCTAGAGATGTCAACATCATATGTTACAAAATAACAACAATAACCGCTGCTAAATTTTGTCGCTCAAGTGGGGTCGTCTATGACGCAAAGGAATAACGCAAAGAATAATTTCACATCTGTAAGCGGGACAACTAGATAAGTCAAGCAGCTAGAGATTTTCTGAGTATCGTCCCTTGCCAGATTTTTCAAGAACTGCCGTCTGCATGGCCGTCTGCTTTTTGAAGCGCATCGGCTTTGGTTATAGGAAGCTGATGCAGATGAACGAACAATGCAGATGAACGAACAGAAAACAAACCCCAGACAGATTTCACAGATTTCCTTTGTCTCATCCTCAAAATAGGACTAGATTATAGACTTTTAGTGTTTAGAGCGATAATATTAATCACGTATGAAAAAACAAATGGTACGAACAGTCTGTTTTATCATGGAGTAGGAAGGCCACATTATCAATGCAGGATGCTGTTTATTTCCATTGACAGGAGCTCCATTGAAACTGAGCCACTTTTGCACTGGTCAAGCCTGTCTCTATAATACACACTTAGAAGTACGTTTATCTAGCACTGATATTTTAGATATTAAGTTCCCACCATGGTCTCTTAAATCACATTTAACTCCACTGCGCTTGCTTACACACTATTTTTTTTTCTTTTATGTCTTAATGTTTGTTTTTTTTTAGTTTGTTAAGAAAATTTCATTTCGCATGCAACATGTATTTTCTGGCGAGTGTCGTCGTGCAAATACCATGCGGAAAACATAAAAATGTCTGTTATGAAAACTATGATAAAAGGAACATACCTAGAGGGTCTTCCATCCAAAGTGTAGCGCTGAGGTATCGCTTTCGATGTGGTCCGGATCCCATCCGCCATCACAAAGGGATATCCCAGCAGCCCTAAGGTCAAGGCTGTTTCTATGGCACCGGATAGACACAGCTTGTCATCCAAAAGTTCAAGGTCCGTAGCCACAGGAAGCAGACTGCTCACGTGACGAGAGTCTGACGTATGTTCCACGGTGAGGGAGTCCGACATGGCAGCCAAGGCTTCCGTCAGTAGTTTTCTGAGGAATGGTCAAAGTTCGACGAAAACGAAGAGGTAAATAGCGTACTTACAGAGAAATAACCTCTGATAGCGCTAGTGAGAATGGTCTCCGCTTTACGGGAATGCAACAAAAGTAGCTATGGACGTCATGCTTAGTGGCTAATAAGTGTATTATTTTTCGCTTGATAACAGGGAAGCAACTCATAATATATGTACGTTCCCAAGGTCACTGTACGATTTTTAGATTTGCTTCCGGTTTGGGCTATTACAAGCAATCAAGTGGGGACAGAAAATTAAGCAAATGTGATCAAAATTAACCTTCCTCTGTGAATTTAGAGGAACTAAATTTTTCAATTTCCTTTAAAAGTAAGGATCAGCTCACTGCCTACAAGCATTAATTTACATATTTTATGACGTGAAGCGTGGGGCAGTAGGTAAGAAGGTGCTCAGAGTTGTTGTAAATCAGACGTCAATCTTTAGATCCACGGTAAAACTGACCAGTACTTTCGAAAAGTGTCGAGGTCACACGCTAAAGAATCGTAGAAAATGAGTTGTAAACTGTATTTGTACTGATGTGCAGACTTCAGAGTTCTATCCCCCTATAGGGTTCATTCCGTAAAGTCATATAATACAACTATAATAATAAACTATAATACAACAATAAATAATAAAATGAAAATGAACATGCTAAAGCAGTCTCCCTTGCCTGATAGCGCCGATCAAACTCAGAATACATGTAGTGACACATGCCTGACAACTTTACACTAATGTGCATGTAATCAATTTATGTCTTTGCTGCATCAAAGGAACACCACGGGAAGCAAATTTAAACAGCGAGTAGTCTTCATACCTGTACATATTTGGTGTCCCATCCACCAGTTCGAAATGTGGTTTGTAGGGTAGCCATGCTTGCAGCCCATAGGTAAGACGGTATGACTTTAGGTCAGAAAGGCCCAAGGTTTCCTAGAGGAAAAAAAATGGAACAGATCTAGACTATACTATTTGTTATTTTCATTAAAGATTTTGCTGCTGTTGATAATGATGATGTTCTTCATGCCGCTATTTGGGTCGTTTCATCGATGACTCTGAGGACGTTAATGATGGCAGTGTAGTGATGATTTATAAGATTTTAATGCTTCTCAAGCTGATGTGGTGGTGACGACAATAATGGCAATTTATTAAATAAAAGTAAACACCTGTGAGTGGCTGACTGGATTTGTCTGTCTCCTTGTCGCTGGGTTTGTCCGCTATAGAAATCTACATTATTCTGAGGATGTCTCAAATTTTGCACGACATCCTGAAACGGCGAGGAAGGTAACGGAAGATCCCAGTAGTTTTGCTAAAAGAAAGGTAGTAGGCATGTCAGTGCGGAGTGATCATTGTTCGTTTCATAAAATTTAAGATTTATTCGCAAATCTGTGGATTTATCAGCTAGTAAATGCATATTATGATGGTTATGGAATTGTTGTAGTAGAGGTGAAATATTGAGGTTATAAAAGTGAAAACCATCATAATGACGACTTATTGCTAAACTTAAGTTACAAGGACAATAACAGAGAATGCTAAACTTATCACAGTTAAATTAATAACATTCTTCGAATTTTTGTACCCTGGTTACCCTGACCATCTGGATAGCGCGGCATCATATGAGCCTCATCTTGCTTTTAGAGTGTAGAGTATGCTGACTGTGGCAAACACGCTCTCATACTCAATTTAAAGGGTGGTCGTTTAAAAGGGTTTTACTCTATTATCAATGATGTTATACCTGAAGTTTGCTTCTGTACCAACTGATGCCCTCATCCTTGAAGACATCCAAGGCAGCTGCTAGTCCTCCTTGGAAGTTTGTAAGGCCAGTTACTTCCCCTCCTGCATCCTTCACAAACAGCGAGTTATCCACACCCTGATGAGAAATCATCAGCGTTATCAGAGCATACAGGATGTATTTTTTTTTCTGAGATGTAACCAGTGATAACTCTCGAATCACGCACTGGGCGAAAAGGCCCTCTGGTCATGTTCTAATTTTTAGATCTGTTGTAAATACACTGTTGACTACAGAGGTTTGTGTTTTCGCATGAGCATTTCTTGAACGTTCAAACGTATGCCAATCAAATGAAAACAGCGGCAACATCCTGACAGAAATACGCCGTACGCAAGTTGCTCAAAGATTTCATGTAATGCTCCCTGCTTGAGCCGCCCGTCCCTTTGTATTCATTGTTTTAACTGTATATACTAATTTCAACGGGTTGATTTGTCTATCTCCGGAATAAAAGGGGTTGCGAAGTTGTTCATGATATGGCTAAGAACTTCTGAGACCCCCGGGGAGGATGTTGAATTCTGTTTCATGACATGTTGAAATGCATTTGTTATGAATTTTTTTTAAGTTACAAAGGGGAAAGAGTGAAAAACATGAAACCTGCTTAGTCGCGTAGGGCGCCGCCTAGCGGTTACAGAGGAACTGAATTCAATAAAATTACCATTAACAACAGCGACTAACACACAAGCAGACCCAGATAAACTGCTGTAGAAGTCCGATAAGACCCAGGTCATTCCTTAAGCTGAGAGTGCAGCACCGGAAAACATGTTCTCTGAATGCCTTAATCACAGGACAAAGCAATCGGAACTTTTGAATAAGAGTATGCATAAAAGGCGGATTGTAATATGTCACAGAAGTGTAATAGAAGAATACACTTTATTCTGAACATACCTCAGTAATTTCAAACTTAAGAAGATTCATAATGGAATTCAGTGTGCAATAGGAACACGTGAAATGCTGAAAGTAAGTAACTACATAATTCCTCTTTTTGCCCTGTCTCTTTCCCTCTATCATCTGTGGTGACGAAAAATGTTATGAAACGATTTTAGTAGCATGAAGAGGCCCAAGGTTTGGCTAAGACTATTGCAGAAATCATCATCATCATCATCATCATCATCACTAGCATCATCAACATAAGTGTAGCATAATTATATAAGTGCCTTGGGAATGATGGATCTCAATAACATTTTCCTCATTTCATCTATCTATAAAAATGATACCTGGCAATTAGACAGAGTGTAATATTGTCCGAATGCTAGTNTCCAAGGCAGCTGCTAGTCCTCCTTGGAAGTTTGTAAGGCCAGTTACTTCCCCTCCTGCATCCTTCACAAACAGCGAGTTATCCACACCCTGATGAGAAATCATCAGCGTTATCAGAGCATACAGGATGTGTATTTTTTTTTCTGAGATGTAACCAGTGATAACTCTCGAATCACGCACTGGGCGAAAAGGCCCTCTGGCCATGTTCTAATTTTTAGATCTGTTGTAAATACACTGTTGACTACAGAGGTTTGTGTTTTCGCATGAGCATTTCTTGGACGTTCAAACGTATGCCAATCAAATGAAAACAGCGGCAACATTCTGACAGAAATACGCCGTACTCAAGTTGCTCAACAATCCCATGTAATGCTCTCTGCTTGAGCCGCTCGTCCCTTCGTATTTATTGTTTTAACTGTATATACTCATTTCAACAGGTTGATTTGCCTTTCTCCAGTATAAGTGGGTTGCGAAGTTTTTCATTATATGGCTAAGAACTTCTGCGACCCTTGGGGAGGATGTTAAATTCTGTTTGATGAAATGCTGAAACGCATTTGCTATAAATTGTTAATAGTTACAACTGGGGAAGGGTGAAAATCATGAAACCTGCCTAGTCGTTTAGGGCGCCGCCTAGTGGTTACAGGGGAACTGAATTCAATAAAATTACCAATAACAACAGCGACTATCATACACGCAGACAGAGACTAAGACCCAGATAAACTGCTGTTGAAGTCCGATAAGACCCAGGTCTTTCCTTAGGCTGAGAGTGCATCACCAGAAGAAATGTTCTCTGAATGCCTTATACACAGGACAAAGCAATCGGAACGTTTGAATAGGAGTATGCAAAAAAGGGGTTTGTAATATGTAACAGAAGTGTAGGCCAAACAGAATAATACACTTTATTCTGAACATACTTCGGTAATTTTAAACTTAAGAAGATTCATAATGGAAGTCAGTGTGCAATAAAGTAACTAAATAATTCCACTTTTTGCCCTGTCTCTTTCCCTCTATCATCTGTGGTTACGAAAAATGTTATGAAACGAATTTACTAGCATGAAGAAGCCTAAGGTTTGGCTACAGACTGTTGCAGAAATCATCATCATCATCATCATCATCATCATCATCATCATCATCATCATCATCATCATCACTAGCATCATCAACATAAGTATAGCAAAATTATGTAAGTGCCTTGGGAATGATGGATCTCAATAACATTTTCCTCAGTTCATCTATCTATAAAACGATACCTGGTAATTAGACAGTGTGCAATATTGTCCAAATGCTAGTGTCTAACGCCTGTAAAATGGCAGTGGCGCGGTATTCTCTACATGGGGTTGAAAAAGTTTTGAGTGATTTGGCCTGTTGGGGTTATAATAATGTGAAGGCACGTGAGAGGGCATTGCCAGTTTATCACACTTATGAATCTCAATGTTATTATTATATTATTATTATTATTATTATCATTATCATTAAAACTAAATATGATTCTGCCCAAGGACACAAAACTTCATCATCGTCATCATTATTATTATTGCTATGTACTTACATGGTGGAAGTTATCACTTTTGTACTGGAAATATGGACTGATGGAGATGGTCGCAAGGCAGTCATTTAATTTTAAGGAATCGGACACAGCTGTCAAGTTGGAGAAACGCTCACTGTCAAAGACTAAATCCCCGTGCACTCTCTGCCAATTTCCATCTATGGTTATTATATTATCCTTAAAACCATGATCCGTGACCTTCGTCACTAGGTCAAGGACGTGATCTTGGGTGACATTCTCCGTCCTCGCAATACTCTTCAGTGACCAGTGTCTACCATGAATCACTTGCTTAGGTGGGAAGGTCACTTGTTTTGCCGGGGCATACATGCTCTGCATATACGTGTGAGTTATCAGGGGGTCAAAGCCGTTACACAATGTGTAGTTCATGGAAGAATAGGTCACGGCATTTTTCTGATGATATAAGGGCCCTGTGTAGTTGGATATCACACACAGCTGGTTGTCTCCACTTGCGTTCCAAGTAATTTGAATTGGATCATCCGCATTCACGCGCAGGGCTGCACCACTGGACGACAGCCAATAGAATTCCACGACACTGCTGAACAACCCGTTGTTTCCTATTGTGTAGTTCATTGGCTGGAATTGAAAAGTACCTCTGATTGGTAGAGTTTTGTCTGAATTATTGGAAGGGCCGTACCATAGGTCCGTGCTGATATCGAAGCAGTCATGAGGTACGTGCTGGGCAGAAAGAGAGAAAGGTACATGCTCATGAGAATAGTGTAGTAAGTAGATTATCATGAGAATATTAGGAAAGTACAATATAAACACGCTCACTGAGAAATTCATAGCGCCATTTAGGTTACAGACTTCTAATTGGATGATAATAGCATGCTGTCATATGCGTTAAGAAGAGAGAAAAAAATCTGTCCTTTGGACAGATTGTGGAGACCCTAGATTTGTGAGCCTACTTGCGAATTAATTTGTATTCTCTCCTGATTATGTAAACTAAACCTGAAGTTTGGATCATTCACTTCGGTTTCGGTATGGCCTTTTGTGTGGAGCTCTTGTCGTTATGGAAACCAGTTCGATGTATCGGTTCGCAGCTCGAAAACGAAATGAAAGACCTACATTTTAAATATAACTTTTAATGAGCTCACTGAATCCTGCAAACTATTAAAGAAGCCTTAGAGACTGTGGAATTTCTTGTAAGTGACAGTAAAGAAAACAGTTTGTTGGCGCAAAGAGGGAAATCGGATTGGGCTTCTGTAACCTTTAGCCTGCTTTGTAAGCTTATGAAGCTTGTTTTGCAATATCCAAAGGAACGATCCCTGCCAATAACAACAAGATATACTATGATAATAATACCATTATTTCAGAATTTGCACATTAACGATGGGATCTCTTACCATCGGAAGTATATCATTAACTCTGCATGTCGAACATTGCTAAGGGTGCATTCAGTACCTATGCACTTATGTAAATCTTACGGCGGCAAGAGATCCTATTGTTAATGCGCAAGCTCTCATTTAATTAAATTTCAACCTATTTGAATCCGTACGGGCCGTGTTTTTGTACTGTCATTACATGCTGGAGTTTTATTTCTCTGTTTTGGTCGAAGCATGAAAAGACCCACTGTTGTCTTGTGAAAGTAGAGCAAAGTCTTCAACATTATAACCAGTAATCATGTTAAGACTTGCAATTTATTTGGAAGAGTATTACTTGTGTACAAAAGGTTTTCGTAATACGTGCGCTTTAAAATATATGAAAAGAATCATAGTTTAATTACTCTACGGCTTAATTCAGAAGCTCGCTGATACCTTAACAATAGTTTGAGTCTAGAAGAGGAAGAAACGAGAGACGAAATCTCTCAGCCTCGGTATTTTTGTATAAAAGGTTTTCATAATAAGTGGACTTCAATGTATATACAATTAATGAAATTTTAATTACGGCTTAAATCAGAAAGCTTGCTGATACGTTAACAATGGTTTGAATTTAAAAGAGGAAGAAACGAGAGACAAAACGTTCATGTTGTCATAAGCTGTCGTATTCCTCAAATATAATAATATCTGGAGAAAATCGTACACAACGTTTACACTGGCTTGAAGACAATCCACATTATTCGTCATTCAGTTGCTACGTTTTAAATTTTTTTTTGTGTGAATTAGAATAGTGTCACCAGAACCGGAATAAAATTCTGAGTAAACTGACACTAAAGTTTGTATAAAACCTGATTTGCGGAATAAGACCCTATACATCAACACGTACAGAATGGGGCTGCGCCTGTTTGGTCCTGCAATTTAACAAAATGGGAAGCCAAACGCCTTCCTTAGCAAAGGAAGTGTCCGTCTCTAGGCAAACCAGAATGGCTGCGACTAATGCGGAAGAGATAGGAAACAATGCATTGACTTGCGATTGGTGTTTGCTATACCTATAGCTTTGCCTCATTCATCAGCATAAAGACCACCGTTGATTCTTATCCTCATCCAACACAAGGCCGCTGATAAGACGATCTACAAACAAATTTGAAACTGTAGATGTTGCCGCTTTGTTGCCGGGCTTTCTCTTCCGGTTTCAACGAAAGACGACACATTTGTAACAAACCACTAGTCTAGTAGGTAAGCATCCTTCCCTACTTTGACTGCGCGCACCAACCCAAAACCTACCCTATTCTAAGGACTGCTGACGAAGTTCATAAGGACGCCTCTTCCGAAACACCGGAAGGACCAAATAAATGTACTATAGAACAAGAACGTCTCACTGGGGGAAAGGGAGGGGAAGGGAAATTGCTCCGCTTATACATGACAACAATGGATCTGTTTATATACTCCCACGCAAGCAGCGGGGGNNNGGGGGTAGAATAATATTAGCATTTAATGGCGTATAAAAATTGAGGCTCAAGTGGATCTTTATATGTGTTTAATTTAAAACATCTTGAATTACCCGAGTATTGATTACAGTCATTTAGATTTCATTCAAAATATGTAAATCAGATTAGTGTCTAATACCAGTCTCACTTTTCACCCTTCATATCAACCGTCCCATAACGCGGCGTTGCCGGTATGACGCACTTTGCCAGAATTCTATGTCGGGGATTTAAAAAAAATTATTACAGCAACAAGAAAGAAAAGGCAAGAAAGAAACGACCAACTTCCCTTTTCTGGTAAGTTTGACACCCCAGATCTACAATGTTAAAATGGGACATCATCCACTATCAGAGCTTTTGCTATGTAGGCGACACGGATGGCTCTACGATAGATATTTCACAACTCCCAATAATAAGACGCCGAGCTTCGGTATGAGGATAAATACAATGGACCCATACCACCACATTAAATATTGATAATTCATTACTCCAAGACAGTATTCTTTTATTCTCACACAACACGGTGTGAAGTTTGTCACATTTTTTGTGAATGTCTTAAATTTACCCTTCAGCTGTAATATTCATGAGGCAATAACTCAACGCGTTACTTTGTGGTTTTCAGTCTTTACTCAACCCCAAGGCTGAGGACACTCTGCATTCTGAAACACTATCAGTCCTAGTTACCCTGCTCAGACTTTTCCTACCCATAAGATTATAGACCTCTTATTGGATGAAAATAGAGTGTTATCATATGCTTCCGGAAGACCGTAAAAATGAAGAATGGACCCTAGATTTGTGAACCTGCCTGCAAATTAGTTTGCATTCTCTCCTGATTTTGTAACCTAAACCTGAAGTTTGGGTCACAGACTTCGGTTTGAGTGTGGTCTTCTGTGCGGAATATTTGTCGTTAAGGAAACTAGTTAGTTTGTTTACGCCTTTCGATGTATCGGGTCGTAGATCGAAGACATGAAAGACCTTTATTTCAAACATCATTTTTTATATACTTATTGATTGCTGCAAACTGTTAAAGAAGAGATTCTGGAATTTCTCGTAAGTGACAGTAGAGAAAACACTCTATTGGCTGAAAGAGGCAAATCGGATTAGGCTTGTGTGGGTTACTGGCACCTATTGGTTTTTTTTTCTTCGTTCGGCCCAATTAACATTTTGTGTTATTCTACAAATACCACTGTGATTTCGGGATATTTCTTCCATGGAGGTTAAAGTACTTCTTTTGCCCGATCTTCTAAGGAGAAGAAAATAGGGGAGGGTTGGGGGGGGGNACGCCCCAAAGTTTCACAGATCTCTTTCAAAAACAGTCACCTCGAATTCTGATTTCGTCCCCAGTTTTTCAATAGGCTGGTTTTGACCGCGTGCTAACACATAGACCTAATACACTTCATTTTTTTTGTGTAATCTCGAAGGCTCAAACTGTACATGAAACTTTAAAATTGGATGCTTTATTTAGATCCCAGATCACATTACATATTTCTACGCCCTGACACTGGCTGGCAGGGACCCAAGAAAGAAGGCTTTTATTAGAGGATTAACTGGGTTGTACAAAACTAACAAAACAAATGATCTGACCTTCTAATGGGTGCCTGAAACCTATTATCGTAAACTCATTGGTTGACGCGTTTTCAATTCATAACCATAGAATGTTTCCCTGACATTTCAGCCTTTTGGGATTGTGCGGCTTGCCACAATTCTCCACCTTGTTACAACAGTCTTGCAGCATGCATCTGCAACTTTTTCCAGGGAAAACAACAACAGATGAGTAGTTTCCGGCTAACATCCCTTCTCTTAACATCCCGTTTCGGTTAGTAAGACATCGAACTATTAAAGGCGACACACAGTTCATACCATGGGATCCAAACTTTCCCAGGAAACGTTATAGCATTGAACACGATCGTTCCCGAAATGCATCAGTCTAAGAACGGCTTTCTTTTTCCAGAGGCACTCCTTGGAGTGGGGGTTGCCTTCCATGAGGACTGGACAGTGTAAAGGAAGCTGCCAGGGATTAATGTCAAGCCCCAGCTTTCCTCGTACTCTCAGTGTGTTGGATGGGTCTGAAACATCAGAAGTGATCAGTGAAAAATCAATCCTTATGATACAGGATACAGATGATACAGCAGACAGATTTATATAGATCTACTTAACTCAACCTCCTCAGCTTATTGCCTGACCGGGAAATTTAAGCGTTTTACAGTCTTCTGGCATTACAGAAGCCTGACGACACTTTACACAGCGAGGCGGTAACGGCATGTACCCCGCTAACGCGGCCTGGCTTATTTCTTTAACGAACCGGTGGGCTCCGAAAATTTAAGAGGAAAATGCACCTCAATTTCCCTCGTGGTGCATGTCTTTTAAACAATTTCACAAACTGTTGTACATTTTGTTCTCAGTAATACATATATATTTAATATCATAAGCTAAAATGTAACTTAACTTCGTAGTACAAAATGAAGTCTATGGATGATAAATTATTGCCTACTGCCCTGATGCGGTGCTCTGATTCCTTCACCTCTAAAACCAGGTACCAGGTTATTTATACTCCTAACCCGAGTAAGAATTGGCACTACCCATTAAAGTACTTTATACTTTTCAGTGCCACGCTTTATGGTATAGTATACACTTGCACTCTTAACCCAACGCGATAACTATAACAGAAAACTGCCCCACTGGTCATTTACCTTTTCTGTGAAGGTTGGATATCTTTGCATAAGAATACTGAAATACAGTCGACTTCGCATAGGAGCAGTCTCTGCTAAATTGCTACTCGTTTCCAGAATAACAAAACATTGTGTTTTTTGTATAAAGTCTCTGGATAGTCACAGTTTTCTTTAATGTATAATCTGGTAGCGTGGCTGTGCGGTTTGTGGGTAGTAATCAGAAACATAATGACTGTCATGTCTAAGGCTTCTGTGTTTGACTCGCAGACCGGACGGTTTACGCTGTAGTATCCTTGGAACGACACTTCACTTCCATATCCTCATTGGACTCAGATTCCTTTAGTGCTAGGAAGATCAGGCTGCTGCACTGCTAACGACCAGCAAAGGCTTTGTTATGTATTTCATTTGTAACATCATGTATTTAAATGTATGGTATGTATTAATATTTCCATGTGTTTGTATTATGAATGAGATGTATAACAGTGTATAACAGTGTAAATCAATATTAGTAAAGGGTGAATGAAAGTAGGTTTGTTGTGTTCTGTTTTGGGTTTTTTTTTCATATTTCATTTTCATCTGTTTTTATTTTACATCACCTGCCAGAGTGAGCTCTCTTGTCCGTGGGTCAAAAAAGATGGCCTGGCTCCGAAGCAGCTCTTCATAGGCGGAGTTGCGATAGTACCAAGACATGCCAACCGACAGAGCGGTGATGAGAAAGATGAAGCACACAAAGATATGGATTCTGTACGTTTTCACCAGCTCTTTTTTGGTCATTTCCATCTGTGGATGAAGACAGTGGAACCATTTCAAACATATCAAACGTCAGATGTTTAGTATGTCACATTTTTCATTTTTTTATGTTCTGTATACTCCATGGCAAGAAAGAAACGACTAACCTCCATTTTCCGAAAAGCTTAGACACTCCAGATCTACAATGTTAACATCGGACATCACCCACTGGCAAAGCTTGTATTGTGTAGATGATACGAATGGCTCTACGGTCGATATTTCACTACTCCCAATAATAAACTGCTGAGCTTCGGTTTGTAGATAAATACAATGGATCCATATCACCGCATTAAATATTGACAATTCATTACTCCAAGGAATAAAACCTGGCAGAGCCTTGCTGTGTAGATATAAACAGTAGACCATATTAACACATCAAATGCCGATATTTAACCACTTCAAGGAATGAATAAAACTATGACAGAAATTTGCACTATACTTGTGGATGAAAACAATGGATCCGTGCTAACAGATAAATGTTGATGTTTGACAACATTAAAAAACAAACGTGGCAGAGCTTTGCTGTAAAGATTAAAATAGTAAATCCACATGAACACAACGTATGCTGATATTTAACCATTCCAAGGATTAAAACTTGGCACAGCTTTGCTTTGTACATGTGGATGAAAGCAATGGGCCTGTACTAACACATAAATGTTGATACTGAACAACATTCAGGAATAAAAGCTTGGTAGAATTTTGCAGGGAACATGAAAACAGTGGATGCACAGTAACATATAAATCTAAATATTTATACATGTACTAGTACTTCGAGGAATAAAACTTTGCAGAGATTTATTGAGCAGATAAAAACTGTGTCACTATATTAGCACATAAATGTCGATATTTAATCATAACTATTTTAAAGACTAAAACTTTCCAGAACGTTGCTGTGCTGTTCAGATTCGTAGGCTAACTTTTTCATAGTGATGTCGATATTAAAGGCCTCCAAGCAGTGAAACGTATAGGAGCTCCGCTGTGCCTCATGTGGTTGCTTTTGGCAACATGGAAACTACCCAGTTCTGTCCTCACATGACGATATATTCACATAAGCAGAAACCTGTGTATGGAGATGTCCTCCATCCTTAATCTCAAACAAAGTGAATCATCGTTGAGTGGCTAGACGCATTTATCATAAAATCCATTCATAGCTAATGTAGCGTGGGCCTCTCAGTGTCAACAATAACAATAATCAATTTTGTTTCTTTTTNCAATAATCAATTTTGTTTTTTTTTTTTTTTTTTTGTCTTTTTATTTTTTTGTAAAGCAAATTATATAAAGAAAACCTGTTTTAAAATGCACCTGCCATTATTAAATGTAAAGTTATTTAACACGATTTTTTAAAAAAATGTCTTTGCAATATCATCCTTCTTAAAACGGACTTACGTCTACACAAGTCCCACAGTTCAAGACGTGGGTTTTAATCACCACAGAATGCATTTATAGGACGCCATCCTCACCTTAAAAGTTGTAACTTATTCACAAATTTCTATGCGTTACGATAGTTTTGGGATGGAACCTTTGACATGTAGTGAACTATAGACAAAGACCTTTGTTAATGTTTATGATTTTATGGTTTTACAATCCTCTCTGCAGCAGTTTGCGAATCTTGCTGCTGAGGAATGCCATCAGGCCTACTTCTTAACAGTAATTTACCGTTCTACCATGTTGAGACAATAACATGTATGTGTAATACAACATATAACAATCATACAGCAGTTTTGGTAGCATGGCAGTGTGCATGACAAAATCTTAATGTCATGTCTGAAAGATTTAAAGACTAAATGGCAGCAAAAGGATCCACCAATTTCATAAGCGTGTTCTGTGTTTGTTGCTTTTGCTGTTGCTGATCTTGTTGTCTGTGTTTGTTATCCAAAGATAACGATAATGATAGAGACAATATGTTCTATTGCCAATTTTTAAGCCCAATATGCATTGTGCTGTGCTGTACCTAGTTCTTTAAAATAATATGGTAATGGTGTTGAGGCAGAAAGCGATGTTTTTGTTGTAGTTATTGATGATGATGTTGATATTGTTTGCGTCAGCAGTAGTCTGTAGTAATCCATACTATCTATTTATGAAGTTCATTAAAAGATTGAGCCGTGAGAGGCACCAGATGATGATGATGATGATGATGATAATGATGACGACGACGACATTGATGATGATGATGATGATGATTATGATGATCCACCTATTAAATTGTTCAAATACACAATTTGAGAGTGTGTATTATTTTGAAAAACTGATGATGATGATGATGATGATGATGATGATGATGATTAAAACTAAATATGATTCTGCCCAACGGCACAAAACCTTTTGAAAAATGTATAATTGATTTATTAAAAATAGTCAACGTTTCGCGCGTAACACTTTTTCATGACTGACAATTCAAATGCTGCTGCTGCTGCTGCTGCTGATGATGATTTTATGTGTGAATGTGTGTGTGTGTGTGTGTGTGTGTGTGTGTGTGTGTGTGTGTGTGTTTTGTGTGTATGTCTATATAGGGGTTTGGGGAGGGGGGGTGCATTGTCTTTACCTGCCGTTCCGATTGTTGTGAGTTCAGTTCTACTTCTTGCCAGTTTCTTTGCAGTTTGTTTAGATTTGATCTCGTCTGCCTATGTGTTATGCCCTGATGTGTGTTCGTGTGATCTTTCTTTACTCATTATTTTATGTTCTCTGAAAAAGGTCACAGGTCCGAAAATTTGGAACGTTTACTAAATTTTTCATTCCACAGATTTGAGAGTTTTTTTAAAATGTTTTTTGAAAACGATGATGATGATCCAATTTTTAATTTTGTTCAACTGCACAGTTTGAGAGTGACTATTATTTTAAAAAAGATGATGATGATGATGATGATGACGACGACGACTACAAAGATCACGACACGAATGTTGATGGCAATGATGACAACAGGGTAAATAATTTCGATAATAATGATACCAGTCCTATTGCTCAGAGCTTTTTCACAGTTAGTAGATAGACATAATTGCAATACCCGTGTACTGACATTGTGTTATATTTACTTGCCGGCATGCAGCTTAAGAACGTTTAACATAATGAAAAGCCTGACGTATATGCCTACACCCATGCTGAGACTCATGCATATAATGAACATGCAGTATGCACAAAAGAAAGCAAAATTGTCAACTACATTGAATGTTAAACAGTGGAAGGGCAGGGGAGTGGGCAAGGGGTAGGCAAGAGAAGTTAGTTAGGGAAGTTAGTTAGCAAGGGTGGTGGGGTAATATTTTACTAATTATTATTTATTTTAGTGCAAAGGTATTCAGTTTTAGGTGACAACTTAATGGGTCTGCTGGAGAGGTAGAGATCAAGTGTTCATTATTTGAGTATGACAAAAATATTTTCGATGAAAAGAAACCGTGTTTATGTTCAGGTAAGCTCTAGAGTTCGAGAGGGTTGAAAGAAAACAAAGGGTGGTTTGGAGAGGGAGGGGGTGGGGAATGTAGGTAGGCAGAAAGAGATGAGGAAATGGGAAGGAAAGTAAAGATGTTCATGCGCAAACCTTCTCATTTTCGCTAAATATCTACAGTTTTATAGAATATACCAGGTCTACTATTGAATAGTTTTGAAGCAAAACATAACATGTTCATGTCTGGTGTCGCTGTGTTTTATCCCGCATATCTAACAAACTTTTTGTTCGGCTGAGGAAATAACATGCATTAATCAAACGCGTTTCCAAGCGTATAATTTTAGCTTACAATAAATTACCATGGCGGGGATCGAACCCACGGCTTTTTAATCCTAAGTGCAAGGTTATAACCCCTCGACCACTGTGGCCCACAGTGCCAACAAATGGCGAGAGTGAATGTGTCTTTTTAAGAGCAACTGCAACACGTTTTATGTGCAGTATCAGCAATCATATCATATTATTCTTTAAAGCGGATATGGCCTGAGGCGAGGCGGGTCTGATTTTATTGGCTGGATTGTTATAAATGATTCTTTTTCCCATTGACTCACGGTTCGGTCATGGATGACAGTGGCGTCATATGATCTCAGCGTGAGGTGGGGCTCCGTGGTGTGTTCTGCGTGACAGTAATTGTAATCATACATGCAGGATTTTAAATCTTAGACCGTCCTTTTTTTAATTACATGGCATTTTCTACAGCTTCTGGCGTTATCTCTCAGAGAACCCCCTACTGACAGGCCCAGTATATGGTGCTAGGGCGCCTAGTCAACAGATTATTAAAGAAATATGTGTGTTCAGATGACGAAAAATGTTGGATGCATGGGTAAAGGCTACTTAGAATTTTCGGCGCATGATCGCTACAATCGGTCCATTAATTTGGTGGCCTTTAATGGCACATTAAATTTGCTAGCTCTCCGCGAAATCGACAGACAGATAGACAGACGGGCAGGCAGGCAAGCAGACAGACATACAGGTAGACAAGCATGCAGACAAACAGACAGACAAACAGAAAGGCAGACAAGCAGGCGCACAAAAAGACGAGCAGACAGGGAGACAAAAAGACGGACTGACTGACGGACGGACGNTGTGTGTGTGTGTGTGTGTGTGTGTGTGTGTGTGTGTCCGTGTTGTGTGTGTGTGTATAATAGAGGTTTGGTGAGGGGGATGCATTGTCTTTACCTGCTGTTCCGGTTGTGTGAGTTCAGTTCTACTTCTTGCCAGTTTCCTTGCAGTTTGTTTGGATTTGATCTCGTCTGCCTATGTGTTATGCCGTGATGTGTGTTCGTGTGATCTTTCTTTACTCATTATTTTATGTTCTCCGAAAAAGGACACAGGTCCGAAAATTTGGAACGTTTATTAAATTTTTCATTCCACAGATTTGAGAGTTGTTTTTCTCTATGTTTGTGAAAACGACGATGATGATCCAATTTTTAATTTTTTCAACTGCACAGTTTGAGAGTGACTGTTATTTTAAAACCGATGATGATGATGACGATGACGAAGACGACGACAAAATCACGACACGAATGTTGATGACAATGATGACAACAGGGTAAATAATTTCGACAGTAATGATACCTCTCCTATTGCTCAGAGCTTTCCCCCAGTTAGTAGATAGACATAATAGCAATACCCGTGTAATGACATTGTGTTATATTAACTTGCCGGCATGCAGCTTAAGAACGTTTAATATAATGAAAAGCCTGATGCCTACACCCATGCTGAGACTCATGCATATAAATAATGAACATGCAGCATGTACAAAAGAAAGCGAAATGTCAGCTACATTGAATGTTAAACAGTGAGAGGGCAGGGGAGTGGGCAAGGGTAGGCAAGAGAAGTTTGTTAGGGAAGTTAGTTAGCAAGGGTGGTAGGGTAATATTTTACTAATTTATTTTAGTGCAGAGGTATTCAGTTTTAGGTAACATCTTAATGGGTCTGCTGGAGAGGTGGAGATCAAGTGTTCATTATTTTTTTGAGTATGACAAAAATATTTTCGATGAAAAGAAACCGTGTTTACGTTTACAAACCTGTAATCAGGAGACAAAATGTTCAGGTAAGCTCTAGAGTTCGAGAGGGTTGAAAGAAAACAAAGTGTGGTTTGGGGAGGGAGGGGGTGGGGAATGTAGGTAGGCAGAAAGAGATGAGGAAATGGGAAGGGAAGTATAGATGTTCATGCGCAAACCTTCTCATTTTCGCTAAATATCTAGTTTTATAGAATATACCAGGTCTACTATTGAATAGTTTTGAAGCAACACATAACATGTTCATGTCTGGTGTCGCTGTGTTTTATCCCGCATATCTAACAAACTTTTTGTTCGGCTGAGGAAATAACATGCATTAATCAAACGCGTTTCCAAGCGTATAATTTTAGCTTACAATAATGACCATGGCGGGGATCGAACCCACGGCTTTTTAATCCTAAATGCAGGGCTATAACCCCTCGACCACTGTGGTCCACAGTGCCAATAAATGGCGAGAGTGAATGTGTCTTTTTAAGAGCAACTGCAGCACGTTTTATGTGCAGTATCAGCAATCATATCATATTATTCTTTAAAGCGGATATGGCCTGAGGCGAGGCGGGTCTGATTTTATTGGCTGGATTGTTATAAATGATTCTTTTTCCCATTGACTCACGGTTCGGTCATGGATGACAGTGGCGTCATATGATCTCAGCGTGAGGTGGGGCTCCGTGGTGTGTTCTGCGTGACAGTAATTGTAATCATACATGCAGGATTTTAAATCTTAGACCGTCCTTTTTTTAATTACATGGCATTTTCTACAGCTTCTGGCGTTATCTCTCAGAGAACCCCCTACTGACAGGCCCAGTATATGGTGCTAGGGCGCCTAGTCAACAGATTATTAAAGAAATATGTGTGTTCAGATGACGAAAAATGTTGGATGCATGGGTAAAGGCTACTTAGAATTTTCGGCGCATGATCGCTACAATCGGTCCATTAATTTGGTGGCCTTTAATGGCACATTAAATTTGCTAGCTCTCCGCGAAATCGACAGACAGATAGACAGACGGGCAGGCAGGCAAGCAGACAGACATACAGGTAGACAAGCATGCAGACAAACAGACAGACAAACAGAAAGGCAGACAAGCAGGCGCACAAAAAGACGAGCAGACAGGGAGACAAAAAGACGGACTGACTGACGGACGGACGGACAGATAGACAGGTAGGCAGGCAGGCAAACAGAAGACAGACAACAATTTTATTGATAAATGATGTAGATTTTATTTTTTAGCTTGTTTGCTTTCAACTTTATAACCTAAACGTACGTGGGTCTTAAATACAGCAGAATCATGATAGTGTCCTCTTAAGACAGGAACAAGCCAGTTCCGTTTCCAGATTTGGAGGGGAGGGGCAGGTTTGAGAAAGGCCAGTCAACATCACGTCATGGATTTAGTGCCAGACACTTGTGTGTGTAACGCTATCATGGTACGTCAAAAACACCTGTCTCTAAGCTCTTAGAAGCGCACTTATGAGCTTTTGTGTTAACACGACAAAAACACACTTTGATAGTTCTGAGCAAGTAAACAGGGTCTATGTTTGTGGGCTGCATTACATTTCATCTAAAAATTTGAACTGTCTTGCGTCGTCTTTACATGGACGATCCCAACTCATTCTATATAGGTACATTCTACAGACTTGTTAGATTGAAAAAATAACACTCTCCATGTCAGGAGGCTTTTTGAGTCAAAGATAAAAATAACCTCCTGTAGTGGGTCAAAAGATCACTTCGAGTAGAGGCAATGTTTGCTCCACATTATATGAGTTGGGGGGAGACACTCCACCCCCCCCCCCCCCCCCCNCCCCCCCCCCCCCCATCCCCATCCTGTGTCATAAATATAAAGGGGGGAGGGGGGAAACGGAGTATTTTTAGAGGGATTTTAGTTTTAGGTTTTCTCAAGTAAGGAGTGCAGCAAACAAGAGGAAATCGTGGCGTGTTGAATGTACTTTTAGGGGGGATTATGAAATTTAAGGAACGTCGGAAATGTAAAGGGCGAATCGGTTTGCAGAAAACATTGTGTGACGGTGCATTACATGTATGTTTAAAAAGTGTATTTAACTGAAATCCAGACCACAGCTATAGTTCATGGATGATCTATACAGTATATACTTCGACAACGGGACAGCACACGTTGCAAATATGACCTAATAAAGGAAATCTACGTACTTTGGCCTCATACAAGTAGTAATGAGGATACACATTTCTAGCCTCTTTCATAATCACTCCCTTTCTTGGCACATCATCTTGCAATACATCATTCGGCAAGCCCGTGACATAATACATGCCGTACTTTACAATTGAACATACTTGTAGTTTCCAGCGGCGGCTTGCCATAAAGTGCAACCCGTGCAGTGCCCGGTGCTGTTACTAGCTGTAGTGCTTAAAATGTCCATGTGCTGTCCCGTTGCATATTGTATTTTGCCCATGTGCCACGGCTGTGGTTTGGGCTTATTCCCAATAAACTTGTTAAACTTGTTAAATCGTAGCTCAGATATTTAAAAAAAAAGGTATTATTGATTTTAAAACATACAGAGGCCGAACAAAATCCTGAGATTTGATTTTAACCGTCCTCTATTCTTTTCATTTCTTTTGTCTTTCACTTTAACGCGCCGTGCTGAAATTACAGCCGTGTATCTTTATTATAGCTATTCAGAGCATATTCAGAGCAATAGTGGTGGATCTGATCTAGATCTGCTCAGGTTATTTTGTGATGTGAAGGAACAGTGGGGGCAGGGGAGGTTGCACGGGGAGTTTTGAGGGATCATCAGTCGCCATTTGTATTTTCTGCGATTCTGTTGAATCTCACCATGTTTTGTACTTTCGGTGATGCAAGGAAAATGTGAAATATACAAGAATGGTATACAGACTGAAAAGAGAACGAAGAAGCCATGGTTTGGAGGTTTGCGTGTTCGCCTATGATATGTTCAAAGGTATGTGCATGCCATGTCTCTTGCTTTGCACAATGAACACTCAGATACGTCATAAGAATGGACAATGACAGATTCCAAGAAATATCATGTATGGTGTTGAAGATACGAGGAAAGAGGAAAAGAAGAGGGTCAGAAAATGACTTGAGAAGCCGTAATCATGAAAGACCTAAATAAAATGAACGCTTCGTGGAGAGAAGCAGAGATGCTGACCAGAGACTTGTAGCTCATGGAGAAAGAAAACGGCCCAGTGTATTAGTGACACTGTAGTAACACAGATAAGAATCTGCTTTGTACAACTACCTTCTTTTTCTCCTTGTTCTCCTGTTGATCTTTTTCTTTGTTCTGCTGGGCATGTGAAGCGTCTCCGTTGCCCATCTTCTTGTCCATCGTGGACAGTTCGGGAGCGCTGTTGACTCGTGGGAGTATTGGGACAGGGATGGAAACCACAACCACTCCATCTTCGTCATTTGTCGATGGTTCATTGTTCGGGGTGAAGCCAAAAGGCGTGTCCGGTTTCAGCATCCCCGGCGAAGTACAGGAGTCTTCATTGGCCATTCTGATGTGTCACAGTCTCACGATGATACCACTTTGTGCCTGTACCAGTGTTTGCCTTGTTAAAGGCATTTTACCACCCATTTTAAACGAGTCCACGCGATACAGAGATGTCCAGTTGCTATGTTCTCCATGTCGTAGTGAGTAACAAACATAGGATGTCAGCAACCGATCACTCACGCAGAAACATCACAGTCCAAACCATCAAAAATGAACGAATCACTCAAAATCTTAAGTGTTAAACACAGAAACACAATTAACTGTCTGAAAATATTATAAGGGAAGACAAATCCGGCATCGCCTATGAAAATATCTACAGTTATGAAGTGTAGCTCAAGTGTTATTTAGAGTAATCAGCAGACAGGTAATAATAAATTAATATCTCCCCAAAACACTGCCCCAGAGCCAGACTAAAAACTCAGTCGAGCTGTTTCCATACACCGAAGTTCTAAAATCAAAGTCCACTATGCCAAGCAAACCTTACAGAGTATTAAAATCTCAGTTATGAGAAATGATTCTACTCTGCACATAGACTACTCTTCTTTGAAGTTCCCACTCTTCTTTGAAGTTCCCACTCTTCTTTGAAGTTCCCACTCTTCTTTGAAGTTCCCACTACCAGGCTGCTGCTGAAACCCAAATCTCTAAACTACAAGGTACCAAGAAACACAAAGTTTACTGCATATTTTGGAATCCACCGATAAATCCTCTTCTGTCAACGTCCTGAGAACCACACTGAAAAGTTTTACGACTAAAGTTTCTCTAAATTTGAGTTCTCATAACGTACTGAGTTTCACACTGAAAGGCTTTACGAATACAGACAGTTTGTCTATATACTGTAAACAGGAGTTCTCAGAACATAGTGTAGTTCACAACGAAATATTTTACGACTATAGACAATTTCTCTAAATTTGGGAGTTCTCAGAGTGTACCGAGGTCCTCACTGATAAGCTTGACGACTACAGACAGTTTGTCTAACCTTCAGTTCTCAGAGGGTACTGACGTCCACATTGAAAAGCTTCACTACTACAGTTTCTCTAAATTAGAGTTTTCAGAATTACTGAGGTCCACACTGAACAGCTTTATTACTACAGACAGTTTCTCTAAACGTGAGTTCTCAGAAGTCTCCACTGAAAAGCTTTAAGACCACAGACACTTTGTCTAAACTTCAATTCTCAGAGGGTACTGAGGTCCACACTGTTAAGCGTCAACACAACAATTTCTCTAAATTAGAGTTCTCAGAATTACTGAGGTCCACACTGAAAAGCTTTACTACCACAGACAGTTTCTCTAAACTTGAGATCTCAGAACGTACTGACGTCCTTACTGAAAAATAAAGTTTTAAGCTACAAGCTACGATATCATAGAGTCTACAGCGTACCTCAAAAGGCTGTGAATTTTCCAAAGTAGTTTTTTTAAATATCAAAATCTAGTCTTACTTATATAGATAGATATCTTCTTTGTTTGGTATATATCGTTGAATCCTATATAATTGAAGTCTGGAGGAAAATTAGATCATAAGGTTTTTGTAGGATGAAGAAGCCTCAATCCTCATAGAATTGTTGGATTCTGTAAGTTTTGAATTCACAAATGAAATCATTCTTAATGAAATGATACCAAAACATTCTCTTGATCTAACGTATGGCATATAGCTTTATACGTCAACACGCACGATTCAGTAAACCAAATTTCTTAAGCTCATGAATTCGAAGAAAAAGCACTTTTGAAGAACTATGAACATACACACACACACATTATCATCACAGTTCAGAAATGAATGGACCTGTCAAGTCGTGAATCTGCCTACTCGAAAACATGCCTATAAGCCGAGTCAGAGAGCGAGAAACGAACAAAACTACTTCGCCCACTTAGACAACGTCACAGCTGATCCTGACTATCACAGGCTGGGTTCATTCATAGGTATTTAAATGTATACATCTAATTTCCTTTTCAAATGGCCCATCAGGAGCTTTAAATGATCGATCTGCAATCACTGATTTCACTTGTAAGGACCTTTTGTATCCAGACTAGTTGATTATTGATCTGTGTTGTGAAGAAATGATAACCGGATCTCAAGGTGGGTGATTGTATTTGGCACCTCAAGTTGGGAGGTGTGGGCCTTAGCTTTGTATTTGCGCACATGAAGATCCACTTCGTCTACCAGTGGGCCTATAGCAGCGCGCGTTCCTTCCCTCTTTCTGTCTCGGTAATGGGCCTGTATGATCACGTGAGTGTCACAGGGCCATTTTGTTGTGTCACTCAGGGGCGTAAACGACGGGGGGAGGAAGGGAAGGAGTTATATTCTCCCGGGAGGCTAACAAATCCGCGGTAAAAATTAATCTCACAACTCGAACCGGTGATGAATATTACAGCCACCATATGTCGCTTTCTTGATCAGGTGAAATGAAAACAACGATCGGGAATGAGTTGAAAGAATGAACTGTAAACTTATTGTATGGATGTAATTGAATCTTTTACAAACTGACTGTTATAGACGAGTTTAAACCAAAACAAAGCAAGCAAACAAACAGATATAGACAACTGACATTTAAGTTTGGCAGTGACTTAATGTCATTTTATATTTACACGTTTCCATTATAGTGTTATTAAACCAACACTGTGTGTTTATTTTGAACTTTANCACCATATGTCGCTTTCTTGATCAGGTGAAATGAAAACAACGATCGGGAATGAGTTGAAAGAATGAACTGTAAACTTATTGTATGGATGTAATTGAATCTTTTACAAACTGACTGTTATAGACGAGTTTAAACCAAAACAAAGCAAGCAAACAAACAGATATAGACAACTGACATTTAATTTTGGCAGTGACTTAATGTCATTTTATATTTACACGTTTCCATTATAATGTTATTAAACCAACACTGTGTGTTTATTTTTGGACTTTATATAGATCTATAAAGAGTAATATTTTTCTGTACTCTGAATTTTTAAGGATGTCCTAAATTTTCCAAAATATCTTTCTCACTAAGCTATGAATCAGTGAACTCTTCGACATCTAGACCTAACCATTTTTCTGTGCCAAAGGTTTCGTAAATGATCCTATATTTATTATATTTGAAGAATGTTAGAATATTTGTGATGGAAACTTAACTTACATGCTGTGGACGCTGAGCCGAATCTCTGAAATCGACTGTTCCCTTGTTGTAAAGAGAAAGTTTCCATTTAATTGAGGACCTTTAGAGAAAGGGTGCAATATAAATGTTATTATGTTATATCACTGATTTGATTGGCCCCCATTTCATTCGTTCAGCCAGAACTGTGTTTTCTTCTCTATCGCTGTTCTGATCGCACTCGTTTATTACCGTTATATCGGCAGTGTGCGGCGTTTCAAGTCGAACTTCTTTTCTTTTCCATTCGCTGATTTGTGGATCGCCGATTTTCCTCTGCACTCATACACCTCCTTTTCCTCCCCAACCCCCGCCCCCACGGCTTTGAAGTGAAAGCTCTGCTGCCATCCGTACGGCCCTGGCCCCAAACCCCCAACCAAATGACGGATCTGAATCCTAATATCGTATCTACTGACTTAAAACTTCTGGAAATGCAGCACTCAGAGATTTTATTATTTTACTGTCGTGTTCTTTTAAGATGTAAGGACAGTTTAATGAATTCGCTCGCATCTTGCATTTTATTTTTTTTTTTGCTTGTTGTTGAAATTATGTCATCCATAAAATTATAGATTAAATCGCTGTACATATTTTTTGTAGGCAACTTGCTGCATGTATTTCTTTTCTTTGTCACATATGCATTATTGCGATGTAAATGTGAAGAGAAGGGTTTTCGTAAGTGCAAAAGTTATATCAGAGTTTTCAAAAGTTTCGCTGCTTCTACCGCTCTTTCTCGAAAGTCCCATTGTCCAGTACCATATGATGAACTTAAAAGATTGGTCCTTCACTTCAGTGTGTAACTGAGACAGGTATTTAGAATGTATGTGTTTGATGTGGTGTTATTTATAGAAAACCCGTAAACTGAGATAAGAACTCCCGAGAACTTTTAAAATGAATCTGTTGCCCGTGTATGATACTGAACATTTTACTTAGACCACTAATACTGACCAATTTTGCGGCGTAATATCACTTAACCATTTAGGACCCAAGAATAAACATACTCCTAGCAAAACGTATCTTCCTGTGCATTGAGGGAAACTCCACATGGCTTTATCGAATACAGTGTTAAATAGTACTGTCACAGATACCATATCATAAGGTACACTGGTTCTTTGAGAAATATTATTTCATTTATGACATTTCACAACAGAATACCTTCTTCAAATTCATGTCTCAAATTTGGCATAATGGACCCTGAAGGGTTAATATTATTAAAGAGTCACCAAAATTTTTAGGCGTGTCTCATCTTGGTGAACATGAACGTGAAAACTCATAGAGTCTAAGAAAACGGATATGCCCAAGTCACTCATCCGAGACTGCCTAAATCTCGCTCCGTTTTCAAAATATTATACTGCCCACGTTATCACAAGACGCACGATATACTCAGTCATTCTGTGTTGTAGAAATCTGCATTTCCTCAACCGGAACGTGTTGAAGTCGACAACGTTATCAAGGTAAGCAGTGCTCCCCAGTCCCCCCATCCCTTTTTCCAAATATTTATTGGTAAAATAAAAAGTATGCTGAAGTTTTCAGGTGCTTAGGTGAAACGAAAAGAAAAAAAAAAGAAAAGAAAAGAAAAAAGAAAGGAAAAAAAAAGAAAAAAGAAATGAAAAAGCTATCCATACGGCGAAACTCCTCGTCATAAACTGTGCAATGATTTGAACTACAATGTTGTGGATGACAAGATATTAATTTTTTTAAAAATGCCAATTCATTAACCTGTCGCTATGTCCTGTGAGAACACAACAATAAAATATAAAAAATTTGAGCGCTGCATTTGCAGAATCTTAACGCCACCAGACAGTTAAATTTAGATCGATAACTAGACTGGTGCAAGGTTAGTTATGAGGGGCAGAATAACGCTCCGGGATTGCGTAACTGACGCCCATGCAATTAGCAAAAAGCATGAGTTATATCAGTCGTCACATTATCGCCCAGCAGTTGCGGAAAAAATATCCATTAACTAAACATCCCTTGGGGGGTGTCAGTGAAATAAATGGTTCATTGCATAGCAAGTGCAGAGGCGAGATAAGGCAAGCACAAGAGAAGGGGCAGCTGGGAGGTACACTGTCGCCTGACAAGACGTCGTGTAATAGCACTGTATGCATCTCCGGGTTGCTGGATACTGCTGATTAAAAGCTGGATTATCAATCTTTATGAAACGGGTCGATATCAGACTCTTATGAAACGGAAACTGATATTGCTGATAGAACAATGTAATAATGAAATTACACACTCAATTACATTGCGCGCAAATAATTTACACTGGCAGAAGGGAAGAGTGCGCATAATCTAATAATAACAATATAATCCTCATCTCAAACGATTTGCTTTGGCTGAAAGGCAAAATTATTTCATTTTGACCACTGAGAGAATCTTTTGTGAGTAATATATTGTAAAGAATGAAAAAAATAGCAGGGTGGAGAAGGGATAGGGGAAGGTCACAAGGTGGATGTTTGTTATGATTTTATTATCATGATAGCTCTGTGCATATGCACAGAACTTTAAGAACAGAACTTTAAGAACAAGTTCACAAGCCAACAGAAATGATATATTTTTTAAAAATGCACGTAAGTATAAAAACGTAATAAAAAGGTCTTATGTTGCTGACATGTGGGCAAGAATAACTGCAAGATTTAGGTCTCATACATTAAAAGCAAAAACCATTTGTTTGCTTGTACCAACACATACATTTCAACCAAGGATTTGTATATTAGTCAAGTTTGTAAAACTCGTGAAGGTGTATACATCCTGTTTCTTCAAATTTTTTTGTCTTAAGAAGTAGAAGTCCATTCTCCAAAATACTGTGCTGGGACGGTCTAACAATGACATTCCCTTTTTTTAATATGGTGAAGCAATTTTCAGTTGATTGAATACCTAAAGTTAAAATTCGAAGGTCGCTGTCGTTTTGGTTTTTTTTTTTGTTTATAAGCAGTATAAATTTGAAGACAATTCATCTGCACTAGGAGACCGATGTTCTCGCCCACCGGCTGATAAATGCACTGATATCCTGCTACGCCCGTGTCTACCTGCAGTGAAAGAGACATGAGTGCGGTGACTCCCCAGTAAAGAAATTGCATTTCGTTGTTTTTTGTTGGTTTTTTTATTTTTAATCACTCATGTATGTATCTTCATGCAGAGGCGTTGATTCGTTCATGTGCAACAACAACAAAAAAAAAAGGGACTGAATGCCATCTCCAAAGTCTAAGGAAGTGAAGAATGTCTTTCGGCAACGGCTTTTATGGTTAGGAAGGAGATGGGGAATAGCGAAATCAAGCAGAAATTTTACAGAAAAAAAATGGGAGATAACTGCAGAAAAGTGGTCCCCACATGAACGTTTGCTGTTGGATTACTTTCCCTTTGCGTTCGTTTTGACGTAAGCTTAATTTATTTTCATAAACTGAATCATACGCAGGTTCAATACATGTATTGTGGGATTAATTTCTTCAGAAAAACAGGTGGACACTTACTGACAGACAGAAGAGGAAGTTGTAATCTACTACGTATGCTAGTCGGCATGGTACCTGAAGAGGAAGGTCAAGTCATGCCCTGGGAAACTTATCCTACTCAAACTCTTAACATCTGTAAAGAGTCAGCCTATGGCCATGTTGACAAAAGAAGGAATTTATTTACTATAAGATAAAGTCTACGCAAGTTTTACGGGGAGAATACAGAAAAAAAAACAACCCAAAAAACGCACAGATTGCACAGTGCACAGCTAGAGCAAGTGAAGATAAACAATTTTAACAAAACCTACGGTCTCCTGTAATCCTGCGTACACCTATTAGCCCGGTTGCTGTTGACGCGAAGGGAATGTCATTCTATTTTGGTCAGTCGATGGAAATGGGCTTGCCTGTCCTTGCAATAGCCAACTCTAAGATCGTGTGAACTGAAAAAATGGCACACTTGGATAAGCGTTTCCGAAATAAACAATTTAGACCAGAAATTGTTTTGATGTTTGAAATCCGTCAAAGGGACGTGTTTAGAACAAAAGGAAGAGGCACATGATGTGTCACGTCGATTTGAACAGTGATAATGACGGTAGGCCACGTAAAAAATTGACGTCAATGTTATATATATCTATATTATGACAGATTTCTACTGATTTGTTTCCGAGGGATTGATTTGATGTGTTATTCTGTGTTTGTGTGTGTGTGTGTGTGTGTGTGTGTGTGTGAGAGAGAGAGAGAGAGAGAGAGAGAGAGAGAGAGAACTTGTCATTTTCCTTTCCTGTTGCCATGCAATTTGCATTTTATTTTTTCTTTACATTTTTATATGTATGAGCATTTTTTTTTCACAACCATTTCTGCTGGTATATGCATGCATATGTACAGAGCTGTCACAAAAACAAAATCGTAATAAGCCTCCACCCTGTGACCTTCACCCTCCCCGCCCTTTCCCCATCGGGCCCCGCCAGCTTAAGAATCCTTCATTCAGAGTTACATAATGATATAACAAATGCAGGTGTCTAATGTTTGACTTCACATTATTATTGTCATATTCGGCGCACCCAGTCCAAAGGGCATGGGTATGACTGAGCAAAACGTTCGAGAGATTGCTTGGTTGTTTTTTTTATTGTTTAAAGTCATCGGCGTCAACGAGAAGCTACGGACAATCGGGGAAAAAGGAATATTTTGTATCAGAAAGTAAATGTAAAGACATCACTATGAAGGCCAGTAGCGTGCAACGCCGGAAGAATTTAGCTAAGAGATTAAAGACATTGATTTTAAACATGTTCGGCGATCAAACCAGATTTAGACGTCTCTATGTGCTTTGGTCTTTCCCTTAAAATTGCCATTCGGCTTTTGCATTATGCTGGTAATACAGTCATTTTGCACCTTTGTTGGCCTGCGTGTATAAAAGGCTCAACCACACTCCGTATACAGTGTGCATTATCACTTCTTTTGTGTACCTGTGGTGTTTGCTCTGAAGCGCTAACTTAAAGGGAGGCACTACCCTTTTCCAGAGGTTTTAATGCACATAACGCGGTGTGCAACTTATCACCAAAAAGTACAGTGGATTCCTATGTAAACTTGCACACCAAAGTGCTCAGTAGTGCATTTTTCTTGGTGAGAGGGTGATGATCTTAGGACAACTATCATTTGCGATGGCATCAGTTGTTTGATCCAGATTTCATCCACGTCACTTAATCACTTTTATGTATGATCCTAAGAAGGCTTTCCCTAACTTTCTGTCTAGATATAACGGTATTCCATTTAATATCAAAGAGTATTGCCTCTGATAATTCTGTGTCAATACAGATAATCTTAAAAAGCTTCCAAAGGTTTATGTATAAAGGTATTTAAAATACGTGGGCGAAAGCTGGTGTCAAACAACTGGTGCCATCGCTAATGGCACTGATTCCAAGATCATTACCACTGAGGGAGAAGAATGCACCATTCAGCACTTTGGTGTGTAATTTTGCTTAGAAATCCAGTGCACTCATGGGTATAACTTGCACACCATGTTATGTGCATCAAAGTCTATGGGAAAGGGTAGTGCCTCCCCTTAACCCTGTGTCACGTCTAATCCATGAGTAGATTGCGAGGGCGGCGAGCCGCCACCGATGAAAAGGATGATAAGGTAGCAATTCTGGACTTGACTGTCACATGATTTTGAAACACAAATTTAGTTGTTACCATGACTATGTGAGCGTCCCACTTTGAACACCATCTAACTTGGACGAATAAATAAATCCCATTGGTCATTTCTAGGCAGCTGGTGGCGGAATTGTAATTCTGTCTTTTAGACTGCCTTCGTGGGTCACAACGTCAATTAAACTTTATTATTGTTTTATCCAGTTATATGTAACCAATTATATGTACTTAGTGATCCAGAGGAGAAGGGCTGGACGGTTCAGCCAGGTAAACGGTAAGGTGGCGTGTACAGTGAGGACAATGTCTCCCTCGATGATGTAGTCCGCGATGGCCAAGTTGTGCTATAAACTTCTCAGTCATTACTTGTTAAAACGATCCGCCCCTAAACTAGCTCAAAATTATTTTTTATGGTTTCGCCTCTGGACCCGTGCTTACATCACCTGTTCGAAAAATTTGCCTATCCAGTACAGACTGGCGTTGAGCTGTGTGTGGTAGATCTTCGAAGGTCATCAACTACAAGGTTAAATATTTCAACAGGATACGATTTATCGGAGGAGGAAATTTTAGAGAAACCTGTTGTGTTCAAACTTCTCCTAGGCCCTATCGACATTATCTTGAAGAAAGCAAAAACGGGTAACGGAAGTGAGACCTTGGTGGTGATGACGTTTTTCGCGAAGATCTTACTTGTGCGATTTCGCGTGTCGAGCTAGACTCGAGAAAATAGCTTTCGGCGAGAACAATTCCGTTCATTTTTTGTTTCTATTTTTTAAAGGATCTAGTAAACGGAGGAAATTCAATACTAATTACTGCCCCTTATTATCTGGACATAACGATTACAGATTTTATTTTTTTATCCGTAGGAGGACGGGTAAACAGTTTGGCGATTTCAGAGCCCAAAAACCAATGGTTCTTTTTATCAACCATTTTGTATGTTCACTTCGGATTATTCTTGACTTCTGTGTTCGTAAACATATTATAAAAAAACACATCATGCGAGGTTCGCAAAATTTAGATCCTGGCAAAAATGAGGCACTTCTACAGTATTTGTTCTCATCCTAAGGAACTGTCACTCGGTTGAACTTTTTAGATCCCTGTCCCCACCCTTTAATATTTTTGCAGATGTTTGACGGACTTCAGTGAATTATTGAAGTGGCAGCAACTGAATAGCACAGATATTCACAAACTGAGTAATTATGATGAACCAAAGCTGTCGCTGGTCGATCACAAACAAAACAAAACAAAAAAAAAAAAGATTTAGTCTCTGTAGTGATAACGGAACTGACTAAGGCTGTTAAGTCAGAACAGACTTTTGTCTGCTTTTAATATAGTATAGGTCTGAACATGCTTTATGATTGTTTATGACTGTAATTGAAGCTGTATATACTTTCATTCTACAGTTTATGACTAATTCATTGTTTAATGCATTCTCTGTTCTGCACTTGTTTAAGGCAAATTTTCAAATGGATGATTTAAGTTTACCTTATCTTATCTAGACTATCACATTTTATCTTTTGAAAATCTGACTTAGATAGCTGTAAAGTGATTTTGAAAGAAAAAAATTCTTAGGTCTAGCTGTCTCATGGTTGTGGAAAACAGACTTGATTGTCACATGGTTTTTGAAACACCGATTTAGCTGTTACCATGACTATGTGAGTGTCACACTTTGAACACCATCTAACTTGGACGAATAAATAAATCCCATTACTGAACGGAAACTGAAGACTGTTGTAAAAGTACAAGTATAAATCCTTCACAAACTGAACATCACAATCTTGGAAGTCAACAAATACAGTACACTGAATATGTCAGGTTACACAGTCTTGAATGACGTTAAGTCTTTACAAATACTAATAATCACAGGTAACACGACTGCATGTAGATATGTCACGGAATAAAAGGGTGAGTTCACACTTCGTAGCATTGCTCACTGCTAAGACATTACTCCACTGTCTTCTCTTACGTTATGAACCATAAAATTATGAATGGAGAGAGGATGTTTTAGATCACATCAGGAGATCAATTAATTCATACAACGATCAACCGCCTCAAGAAAACGTGAAAGTAATATGCCTGAGTCAATCATGTATCCATTAATCATAGACATGAAGTGTAGTTTAGCATATCTGCGATGAAAATCTTTGAATTCATTCAACACAATCCCTCGAAGATCCATGGCTGAGACGAAAAAAGAACTGAGAGGTAGGTGTAGAACGTCCTCTAAGGTAATGTTTGAAAACTGAAGGGACTTGCTTGTTTTCGAAATCAGACATCGTCTATTTGTGTTTGCTTCTCGTAAATACACAGGTGAAAGGCTGAGTGGTATATTGGAGAGTTTTGCTTCTCTGCCGCCTTTTTTCTGTATCCATCCATCCATCCCTTCCTCCCCTCCTTCCTCCCTCCCTCCCTCCATCCATTCCCCACCCACCCATCTACCTACCCATCTACCTACCTCTCTGCTTACCTACCAACCTACCTACCTACCTACCTATCTATCTATCTATCTATCTATCTATCTATCTATCTATCTATCTATCTATCTAGTCTGTCCATCTTCTCATCTGCTCCATCACTCGCTATTTCTCCTGTCTTGGTACACCACCCCACCCTACCCTACCCTGTTCTTCACGACTTTGCTCAGTTCAGTGTCACATGACGTCACACCGGTAGTGGCACGAATATGCATTAGTATTGGCCGATACCTTTGTTTCTTTTTTTTTTTTTAAATAGTAAAAAGTCGAATAATAATCGATTACTCATAGCGATTACCTGTAGGCACTAGACATACTCTCCCACGCTAGATATTGTGATGCTTTAGAAGTCCGGGCGGAAAGG
>JAWQUT010000037.1:946513-979323 GCA_033807755.1 Ellobium chinense | reverse complement strand
GGGGAGGGTTACGGGCCTGAACAGAAAGCTTAATGAAAAGCATTCCTCATGGACGTTAACGGGACAACGAGCACTCAGTGCCTCCGCACTGTTGGCAAACAGACGGTGTGTGCGTGTGTGTGTGTGTGTGTGTGTGTGTGTGCGTGTGTGTGTGTGTGTGTGTGCGTGCGTGTGCGTGTGTGTGTGTAGGGACCCAAATTTGTGGGTGTGGGTGTGGGTGTCGGTCTGTCTGTGTGTGTCTGTGTCTGTGTCTGCCGTGAACAGGTTTACGAGCATATGTCACGGAAAGCTGCTGAAGAGACGCTTAGAAATTTAGAACATGGAATCTGCATTGATAGTTAGTTACAGTGGAACTGACGCGCATAAAGTGCTGTTGATTTAGTGAGAAGATGTACCCCTCTTAGGTAACCAGTGGGTAAAATGTTAGAACAGCCGCCCCAATATGACGGCGAGAAACAGATTTTTAAACTGTTTATTAAGGTAAATGCAGGTCGTTGTGACAGGGCTCTGCCTGTGCCAGTGGGTCACTCATTTGGCTTCCCGTTAGTGTTATACCAATCTTGCATGTGCACACACAAGTTAAAAACTGTTGTTTTGTTTTTTCTCCACCCCGATCGACATCAGGCCCCAAGAAAGTCAGGTGAGTGACCCTTAGTGCAAGCCGAGGCCTAGAGCAACGATCTGTATTTACTCTACACATTACATGGAGAGGACATGGCCTAACAAGTTTAAGGCGTTGGAGTCAACATCAAAATGTCGTGTGTTTGAGTTTCACCTTGGTCATGTCGTCAATGGCTTAGGAAATAATTTCATTCACATTCCTCTCGGATTTCCATGTCTATAAAATGGATACCTGGCTATAGGCAGTGAAAAATATTGTCTCGGATGCTAGTGTACAGCGCCTGCAAGATGGCAGTGGCACATTATGCTCCACAAGGAGTTGAGGAAAAAAAATATTCAGAGGCCTGTCTGCTGGGGAAATAATAATGTGAAATAGCTTAAGCTGACAATAGCTAGATAATAGACTTATAAATCATATTACACCTCCCTTTTTGTTATTATGTTGGTTTGTCATTATCACACCTCCATATTTGTTATTATGTTGGTTTGTCCCCCCTTTTTTTTTTTTGTTTTTACAATTTTATTTGGTTTTCTGCCTTAGAACAAATTGTGGAAAGGAATATTTCAGTGAAATTTGATGGCCAATGCCCGGTGCCCTCGTGTCTGTGTGATAACAAGTGATAGGTACACAGGATGTCATAAAGGAATGATAATACTTCTGACTGGAAATAATGACGGTCATTAGCATGTCAGTACAGTCATAAATCAGTCCTTTCAAGAGAATGACATTTGTGAGGAATANAATAGCTTAAGCTGACAATAGCTAGATAATAGACTTATAAATCATATTACACCTCCCTTTTTGTTATTATGTTGGTTTGTCATTATCACACCTCCATATTTGTTATTATGTTGGTTTGTCCCCCCTTTTTTTTTTTGGTTTTTACAATTTTATTTGGTTTTCTGCCTTAGAACAAATTGTGGAAAGGAATAATTCAGTGAAATTTGATGGCCAATGCCCGGTGCCCTCGTGTCTGTGTGATAACAAGTGGTAGGTACACAGGATGTCATAAAGGAATGATAATACTTCTGACTGGGAGTAATGGCGGTCATTAGCATGTCAGTACAGTCATAAATCAGTCCTTTCAAGAGAATGACATTTGTGAGGAATAGAACACATATTTTATAAACACCTACGCGGATGGTGTGTAATGAAAAGTGGTGCGTGCGTGTATGTGTGTGTGTGTGTGTGTGTGTGTGTGTGTGTGTGTGTGTGTGTGTCTGTGTGTGTGAGAGAGAGAGAGAAAGAGAGAGAGAGAGAGAAAGAGAAAGAGAGGAGGGGGTAGATGACTTTTGCCTCCGCTAAAAGACCATAGACGTATGAATGCAAGTAGCGGCATGACTGTTTCTAGAATGATGTCTATCTGATTCCGTCCGAGCTGACGTCGAGGAAGTGGATGCCGACGCAGAAGTCGCAGATTGATTCCCACCATATCCTTTTATTTCTGTTTTCTTTTATCTCTTTGCATTTGCCTTCTTGAGCACTTCCCCCTTTATCCTACCCTGTCTGAGCATTGTTTGTGTCTCTCATTTCACACCTGACCCCAAGTGCATTCTACGATTAAAAAGATCAACAACATAAGTGAAAGTGCAAAAAAGACTGCATGTGCAATTAAACTCAGATAATGCTGTCAGAAACTAAGGGTTATATTTTGTAATTATATATAATTATTATTATATAGTATATAATATATAGTATATTATATTATATAATACTCCTAATTTCATAAGATTTAAAAGTGCATTACTAATTAGTGGCTGTGAAAAAGAGAGCAAATATCATCAGGACCAGTTCAGTGATTTGAAAGCATGCATGAAAGAAATCTGACTACAAAGTGATCAAAGAAGAGGATAAAAAAGAAGAAAAAGAAGAAGAAAAAGAAGAAGAAGAGAGGCAAACACCCATGGAAAAAAAATAAGGATAAACAGATAAGAAAAATTCTGCTGAAAATCTTATAAATAAGAAGACATAACAATCACAAGATATAAGTGAGGCAACAAATATTCAAAAATAATATATTGAACACTAGAACAAAGAAATTACTAATGCACAAAGATTAAAGCTAAATCATAAACATACTTACAAGCGCGAATAATCCACGCCTACGGGAATTGGAAGGCATTGTAGACGAATGATATCAGCATAAAGTCAAGGGCAAAGGAGACTCACATGTATACTTGTAGCTTGAATAATATCTCAACTTAACTAGCCCAGAAGGAAAGAAAGGTTTGGAACGTTAACTACTGATTCCAGAACTTGTTTTTAATTAATTAATTTTTTTTCGTGGTACTGTCCAATTCATCAAAGTCTTTCTTAGATAAATTATTTACAAATAATGGGAAATTTCAAATCATAAAATGTGATTTTAAAAACAAATGTTTCATTGTTTGAAAGCTTATGATCATGATTAACTAGAACTATGATATATTGTATCAGTTTTGTCATTTATTCACACAGTGATCTGATATTGTGTTGAAAGTCAATTTAATCTTGAAATTCGAAAGAGATATGTCCTAGGCCCGGTAAAGCCTGCTAACAGTTTTGTTATCGACATTACAAAGAGCCTCATGGCTATGCTATTGACTGCACTGTATAGATAGCGATGATGCTGGTTGTTCAATCGTGTGGACTTCATGGCTAAACGTGACATGCATGCGTTAAGCAACATTAGTTCCAAGACCTTGTGATATTATGAGGTTAAAAAAACCCAGTTAGGCTTATGAGAGGGGGGAGAGGTTCATAAAAATAATGAAGGGAAGTAGCATTAAGTAGTTTTGATACTTGAAATCCCCACAGGAGTAACGGGTAAGTTTATATATATTATATACATAGCTAGCCCAGTTAAGGGCTGATTGTCTCAACACCAATTCAAATTAACGAAATGAAGATATAATGGAGAATATATGGGGACACCAATGTAATCCTGTACAATATTGTGAATGATGTGTGTAATGATAGCAGCTCGACGTTTTTAGAAATGGACTAACATAATAACATATGATAGATATCGTAATTTTAAGCAACTAATTTACAAGCTATGATCAAATATTTACGAAAGATGTGCACAGCTGATCTTTTACAAATATGCATATGAGCAGAGGCTCCATTTTCTGAGAGAAAGGTGGGGAGTTAACAAACTTTAATGGCCACTAAATATTTGAGACTGAAATAGTGTAATGCCTGTCTAAAAACCGTAAATTGGAGTGTCTGTCTAAAATCGTAAATTGGAGTGATGCCTATCGTAATTTCAGTGATGCTGATCGTAAATTAAGGTGATGTTGGAATCAACTGTTGATCAATGGAAGCGATGCTGGTCGTAAATTCAGCTACAAGGGCTGTAAATTGAACACCTACGTTTTTATTCAGGGAATTCATGTGCTTTCCTTTGTACATTGAAAAATAAATGTGTGGTTCTTATGGATCGAAAAATGAGTCAGTGAATACTGTGTGCCTTCTCCTGTACCTGATATAAGTATATAGTGGTTCTGTCGTGTAACACCGAACCAAAGCAAAGTTAAAAAGACTTATCTACTTACATGTTTTCTCCTCAGCTGCTCCAGTTCGGCTAAGGAGACTTGAGAAAACCTCCTGAACCTTCCTGGTGCGCCATTGGTCAGTTTGATGTTAAACATGGCCAAGGAATCCCGCCGGATATGCGCAGCAAGCCTTTGAGCAGCAGGGGAAGACACAGTGTAGGAGTCGATGGAAGTCAAAGAACTGGACGATGCCCCTGATGGTCGTCTTGGGAGAGCAGGTAGCTCTACGGCTGTGATTTTTAGAAAACAATGGCATGACAAAAGATGAAACCGAAATTGTGACAGTGACAGATGTCACATGGTACTCTGTCTTGAAAGCCTATAATATGATAAGTTTCTGGCAGGAATGGTTGCTTAAAATTAAATATTTCAAAGGCGCATTCAAATCATTGCATTAAACAAGATGGGATAAGACATCTAATGCCTCTGCGCTACCTCTGACGGCAGATCTTCTGTTTTTTATCAGCACTCTCTGCAGCAAGGTTTCTCTCATTTTGTGCTTCCTCACACCTCGCCCCTTTTTCCCCTAACTATGTGCAAGCAGAGATGCGTTTAGCTAACTAATGATTAAGCAGCCCACAATGCTACATATCCATTTTCTAATGTTTTCAATTTGAAGTGTACCTATACCACTTAAGATCTGTGCGATTACAGGGGAAAAAAGTCAGATTTGAAATCTTGGCGTTTACACGATGCAAGGTTGTAATATTAGATATTATGATTTATAATCAAAATCCTTTTTTTTTCAGTAAACGAACTTGCTATGCGTCATCAAGCAAGCTTTCCTTGATATTCATATAATCTATCAGAAATATGACCAGAGCTTGCCAATTGTAAATGGGCTTCGTTGTTAGACACTATACACGTCGAAAGAGCGGAGAATGGCTATGTGAGGTCGACGTATATTTCAGAGTGGAATTATGTTTATGTTCTTGATTTTCTCATGATGTCAAGGCAATGTCTTACTTTTGTCCTAAAGGTTATAGGCTTCTGATTGGAAGAAAATAGCATGTTGTTATATGTGTTAGGAAGACAGTAAAAAAATATGTCCTTTGGACAGATTGTGGAGAATGGGCCCTAGATTTGTGAACCTACCTGCGAATTAGTTTGCATTCTCTCCTGATTTTGTAAACTAAACCTGAAGTTTGGGTCGTTCACTTCGCTTTTGTTGTGGCCTTCTGTGCGGAGCACTTGTCGTTAAGGAAACTAGTTAGCTTGTTTACACTTTTCGATATATCGGTTCGTAGCTCGAAAACGAAATGAAAGACCTAGACTATATTTTAAACATCATTTTTAATAAGCTCATTGAATTCTGCAAACTATTAAAGAAGACTTGTTAGTGACAGTAGAGAAAACAGTTTACTGACTCAAAGAGGGAAATCGGACTAGACTTCTGTAACCTTAAAATGTATCTGTTGGTAGTTCAAGTTAAACTGAACCCTTAAATTGAACTCACCTGGAAGCTGACGGAACTTTCCTGGAAAAGGTTGCTCCGATTTGCTGCGCATTCTCTTGATTGGCACATATGGCTGGACAGCCATGTCCTCACTATTGCTACCTCGAGAGCTAAGACCATCAACCGGGGCCCCAGATTCATCAGTGACAGCAATTGAAGGACGTGACCCCCCAGAGAAGCCGACCGTCTTGGTCGGCGGATACAGATCTTGAGGGGAAGGTGGCAGTCCGTAACGACGTTGGTGAGATGGAATGTTGCCAAGATACTCATCAATCTCTTCGTCACTCAGTTCTCTCTGGAAAACCAGCTGTTCGCCAAAGGAGTCAGGACCCAATCTGCTAGGATCCTTCTGGGTTTGGATTCCAGTGAAACCGGCTCCAACGTTGTTGCTGTGGTTTGCATTTCCCACAAAGAACTCGACAACCGGCCCCATTTTAGACATGGAAAGTCGTCGCTGTGCATGATCGCTGGCCCCCAGGGAAAGACAGCGCATGTCGCTGCTGCTACTTCGTCTCACAACTGGAGGTTCTTTAAGACACGTGTCCATATCCGTCTCCGTCGTGTACCCAGGGGAAGACATACTCCTGATGGGACCTTGGGGTCGACCTCCCACTGCTCCAAGTGCTTTTTGCTTGTCTTCCTCACCAGACACCCGCCTTTTGATGAACTCCAGGTTGTCCCTGATTCTGAGCTCGTTCTCCACCTGCCTGTGTTTGAGGGGAACAGTCGTGGGAATGTCCGGCGACAGCATGAGCTGGGAACGGCGCCGATATCTTCTCAGACCTTCACTCATTCCTTGGTCTCTGTCCAGGTTCCGATCACTCCCGGAGATTCCAGCACGGGGTGGACCAATTGGATTCGGAGACGGCGGCTTCTTCATAATTCCTCCCGTCCCACTTGTGGTGCTTCCAATGCTGCTGGTGCTCGAAGTGACATTCTCATTGCTATCCCCGAATGAAACACGTCGAGTGGTATCTTGGGACGTTTTTCTGGCATAGCCTACGGTAAGGTTATTGGTGCTGCTGTCATCTCCAGCAGACAGCGGTCTCTGATAATCAGTGGAGACCTTCTTCTTCACTGGGGACCTAACAAAAAGACCTTTCTCAGGATCATACTCTTTCTTCTCGTGATGCCGCTGGTGACCTTTCTCATGTGAATCAATGGCTTGGACATCATTCTCATTCTCCATTTTATACTCCGTGATGGGTTTGCCACGTCGATGAGGTCGGGTTTCAGAGACATCTTTGGAAGATTTGTCATCGAAACTTGGACGTCTCGAGCACTGACTTTCAGTTTCGTCTTCCCCTCCGATCTTAAAGTCAACCCTCTTCGGTGACGACAGGTCAGATATCTCTGCACCGCCGCTGACGTCATATCCGCTATTCTTGTCAACAATCCCTGCAGCAACATTTCGCTCATTTTGTGGCTCGTAGAGACCAAAGTCCAGGGCTCTCCTCTGTTGATCTAGCTCGTCATCTTCCTTCTTCGCACTTTTGCTACCATCTACACCACCACTCTCCAAGAATCGAGATGATGGGAGGGTATTGTTAGCGCTTATCTTGACCGCGGCATCTTCTGAGATGACTTCAAGTTTATCCATCGAAATTCCGTTGGTCTTATCGGGAAATGGAATTTCAGACAGCGGTACAGGCTCAGACTCTGCGGGCTCGATGTTGTTATTATTTGAAGGTGAAACTCCATTGCTAACATTGTCAAGACTTTTACCCAGACCTTCATCAATGTCGGTGTCACCATTTGTATTGGTATTGCCATTTTCGTCCCTACAAAGTCTGCCTCCGTTTTCTAAATCTGAAGCCTTTCTTTCATCGCCATAAAAGTCGTCGGAGCCGTTTGCTCGCATGTTTACTATATTTGATATCCCTCCATGAAGAGAAACACTCCCAGCGTGCTCTGGCTCAACATTCATAACCTCTTCGCCATTTTCAGTGGGGTACTCGGATCCATCGCGGCCACCGGAAGTGCGCAGCGTCTTCACGTCTTTGGCTCTTGGAGGCCTTTGTACGTCCATTCTGGGGACAATGCAGAAGAAGAAAAAAAGAGCAATGAGTTACTGAAGCTCTCTTATATTTTACCTGATCAAAGGGAAGGACAGAAAAGAAAGGAAGTGGATGAAGAAGAAGACTAGAACAGCCAGAGTTGGAGCAATAGCAATAGCGCAAGTAAAATATTATTCCATAAATAGTACTCAGAATTTTACATTAATCATAACTTATATCTATTCTACTTTAAATGGACTTTTTACGCTAGAGCGTTGCGCCCTTCCATAGTCGTTCGTTTTGTTAAATTATCTACAAATATCATACACCGCTAAGAAAAGAACATCTCCAGCACGCCGTCACGTTAAATCCTTGATAAATTTACATCAGTTTTATCTTACTTATTCCAATTACGGTGTGACAGTTCAGTTCAGTTCAGTTCCTGATAAAACTTTAAGAATTTCCGCTGGGAAACATCCTGACTTTGAACTCAAAGCACACATTCGAGAGTTTGCGCACTGACGATAGCATCTCTAACCATCATAACAATTGCATTATTTGCTTCAGTGCTAAATGCACTCAACAAGGAGAGTTAATGCAATTCTTACGAAGGTAAGAGATCCCATCGTTACTGCACAAGCTCTCAGTTATGTTCACTCGTCGGAATGTTCTCGCTTTCGTAGTGATAGTAAGAAAAGGGGAAAAGAGGGAAAGAGGGGCCCGGGGTGGGGGGTAGGAGGGGGTAGGGGGTAGGAACCCAGGATGGATGTCTTGGGATGTGCTACTTTGATGTATATTCCTATGTAAAACTGATGCTAAGGATGACATGGGTTTGAGGCTACTGAGGCTGTTTACGGTGCTCAAGAAAAATTGGGGCAAAACAGTTAAAAATAAGTAAGTGATACATTATTGTGCTAATCTTTTATAAAGAAGGGTAAACTGCCTTTTGCATCATTATCAGTCAGTTCCTCTGCCATCCCTGCTACACTTCTCACTCACTCACTCACTCACTCACTCACTCACTCACTCACTCACTCACTCCTCACTCACTCACTCACTCACTCACTCACTCACTCACTCACTCACTCACTCACTGACGCACTCACTGACGCACGCACTCACTCACTCACTCACTCACTCACTCACTCACTCACTCACTCACTCACTCACTCACTCACTCACTCACTCACTCACCCACTCACTCACTCACTCACCCACCTACTCACTCACTCGTCTCACTCATTTACACATTCCCTCCTCCCTTCTCTCCTTCCCTCTCTTCCCTCCCTTCCTTCCTCCCTCTCTCTCGCACTAAAACTCCAAACTCAGAATTTCTGCCTTCACATCATCGTATCTGAGTGAAGCTTTGAGGGAATGAACAGATAAGTCCGTACTAATACTACGGAAATGATCCATCTCCATCTGTCTAACTAGCGATGGTCATTAATTCTAATTAACCCGGCACAACTGAGGATGGATGGAATGATGGTCGATGGTTTTCAGGTTCACTCAGTTCCTTTCCCCCCCCCTTCTCCCTTTCCCTTTCGTTTTACTTTCTACCAGGACGAAGTAGATTCTCTCTTTCTCTTTCTTTCTCTCTCTCTCTCTCTCTCTCTCTCACACACACACACACACACACACACACACACACACACACACACACACACACACACCATACGTTGTCCTGTGGATGTGAGACGACCCCTCATTAGGGAAGACAGGAGATTTTAGTTTTGTTACAAAAGTCGATACAGTACACATCTATCCTTGTGCACTGTGGTTGTTGTTTTTTTTTAACCTGCTTCTGTCAGAAACACACGAATTGCATTGGAATCGCCTTTCTGGAGTTGTACAGTTATAATATTAAGAACTTGTAAAGTCGGTGACATCAAAACGACTGAAAACAGGGTTTAGTCACAATCGCATTTTAAACGAAGTAAACGGACTTAGTGCTTCCACAGTACAGTCGACTACACTTACTTGCAACTTTCGCTGGATCGGGGCATTTTCAGACAACAGAATCCATTATAGTATTGTCACCGAGTGATTGCAACTCCGCTTTATCATAACTTCTTCCCACACCTCGGAAGAGTTGTGATTTAAAAGGAGCAGCTTAATGGTATTTATTTGTTTCCAAAAGACATAGATCTAGGATTTGCCAATGCCATAGGGCAGGTGGGTGGATGAATTATTATTATTTACAGTGTATAGGCCATCTACCTATTGTATGTACGCTCATTTGTACCCGGAATACATGCGCTTTATAAAGTTATTGTTATTGTTGATATGTTGTGTTCAGACATGTTTGGATCGAATAGCATGTTTTTCAACAAAGTATCATTACTCTCCAGCACAACCAGGACAATGTATTATCTCGTATACGGAACTGACAGTTATTTTTTTTTAGGCACCCAATGTTATGATATTTGCCCCTCATAACATCTAAGGCACAGCCAGTTAAAAATAACCCGTGTTTTCTCCTTATCATAGCAATAACAGGATGCATAGCCACGCCTCCACAAACGCTGATTTTGCTGGATGATGAATAACCACACCGTGTATTGTTACGCCGAAACACAACATAAATTAAGTGGGATTTTGTCTATGCTCGCCTATTTTCCTGGTAGACGGATGTAGAGTAGATGTATGGGGCTAAGTCCATAAGAATACAAGAGCATTTTAGCTTACTTTTGGCATTACATTTTTCTCTTTGTATTATATTGTATCTTACGATTTCTGGTCAAGTGCTAGATGACAATCTAGCATTTCTTTAAAGCAAAGCGTAACATAACAGCCTTTGTACAGAAGAAAGAAGAATTTATTGCAAGCAATAGACAGCACTGACAAAACAGAGTGGCCGTATGGCTTGTGTAGTGGTTTTCACAATCTGAAGACTGTCAGGTCTGGGTTTGTGAGTTCAACACCCGGACGGACGGTATAATTGTGGTCTCCATGAGAGGAGCATTTCACTTCTATGCCCCCACTCGATTCAGATGTGAATGAGTGCCTGACTCCAGGCCGCAAAGGAGGGGTGNGGGGGGGGGGGGGGAAGAGCGCTGCATTGAGGATTTAACATTGACTTTGTAATGGGTTTTATGTAATGTTTTGTACATAATATACAGTGTGTAAAATGTATATTATTCTTTGTTAATCTGTTTCATGAATAAGATATTTATTATGATATTGAATGGTATTGTAAAACAATTTCCCTGCGGGGTGAATAAAAAAAGTCCTTTTTTGCGTTTTTAAACAAAGACAAAAATAAATCTGATACCGGGAATCGACGAGGCACAGTTAAACATAGGCATGAACACCATTACGTTAGTCATGGGGATACAAATAAGTCAGGAAACACTTGACACGATTACGTCTGGGAAAACCTATCTAATGTTTCCAGAAATTTCAGAGAGCAAATGATATCGGGTTTTTTTTCCTGTGTAAGAAACACTTTAATTTCGATTTACGATGGTTGGTAGGTTCTGTCTGTTTAATGGTCGTTTGCGTCTTGCACAATCCATGTCATTGTGTTAGCCTAATTTGCGTTAATTATTGATTATGAATAATATATTAAAAATATATATTGAGGAACTGTCTACCAGTCGATGTTAAACAATTTAATAATTATAACTCAATATGGAGTAAGAATTTCACAAATAAAAATCACTATCTTATAAGAATCTCCAGTGGTAAAATTTGCCGAATTTTCGGTCGCTAGACCTTCATCAGGGCGAGTAAAATACTATAATGATTAAAAATGTAACATGTAACTATAAAAGAAAAGAAAGAGCCAACACAGTCTACCAAGCGCACTCGCATAATTTGCGTTAATTATGGTGAACACCACTAATTAATGTTGTAGGGATTTCCCGTGATTAGTGCAATGCGTTAATGATTATGAGGTCATAAGAGTTTTTCCAAGTCCATCCTTTTTTCTTGGGAACAGGATTGGAAGCTGCTCGTCATTACATCAACGCTCGAGTTATCGTCACTCAACAAGCCCGCAAGTGGAAGGGAAATCCCCTTGTACTTGAAGTCCTGCAGTGTGCACACAGGCGGAGAGAGAGAGAGAGACCACGTGACCGTCACGCTTATAAGCGCACTCAGTGACAAGGAAAAAATCAATGGTGAAGTTTTCAGTGTGTACGGAGTAACAGAGCCGGACGGGACACATTTTTATTGGAGTGATAAGGTAGGTCCGTGTTTGTTCTATGGTAGGAATTGTTAAAATGGATTCATTCGCAGCACAGATCCTTCGAAAACTGAGATGAAACGTTCAGAATATGACTTTGGTTATAATTTTATGTAGAGACAGGTAATGCACTCTATGCACTTGAAATGAACAGCTGAGGGTATAGTATAGGGTTCAGGCTTCACTTTGTCAATAACCGGACTTATGGGTGGGGTGATTGTGGGGTGAAGTAGGTCGTAAGGTGTGGTGTGTTAGGGTCTGTTCACATTTTAGTTGAAGGGGACGCTTTGGTAGACGACACTAGATTTAGTAAGCATACTGTGAATTCGCGAGACTACTTAAACACTATGACAGTAGCCCTCTGAAGGCATTTTAGATTTGTATCATAGGCTACTGAAAAGCTAACAGGTTCTGTTTACGTTTTATTTGGAAGAAGAAGCGCTTTGGCTGACTTAAAAAGGTAAGCATTCCCGGCTCTGGTTTGATAAAGGCTTAAGAAAATAACATCTCGGCGTTTTTCAAGATTGGACTATACTTAAAATCTTAGAAAGTGGTTGTGAGGTAGGATCGCGTTGTGTTGCTTCTGTCCGAACTGATGACCACTAATGTGTTCACATGCTTTCTAAGTGACTTAACTTCAACACCTTGAATGATTATAATGCTTAAAATCTCAGAGATTGAGAATAGTCTATGGTTGAAAGACACTATGGTAGGCATTGTTTTCTGAATAGCTTTCAGCATTACTTCTGTTCATAAGACGGCTGACATCTTCATCATATAAGCCCTCAGAAACATCTAACTTCAACACCCCGAATCATTATAATCCCTATTTGTAAAGACCAGTCGTAACATTATCTCCTATATGAAGAAAATTATATGAACTAGTCCACAAGTTGTTTTGATTTCTCACACTAATTCTTGAACTAGTCTACATTTCTCACACTAATTCTTGAACTAGTCTACAAGTTGTTTTGATTTCTCACACTAATTCTTTCCTGTGACATTCGGCAGTTTTAAATGGAAACAGGAAAAAAGCTAGGGCCTTCATGCAGCTGGTAACCGACGAACATGGCTGCATATCAGATTTCAGTATATGCCCTGATTATGAAATACATAGGGTTTAATGAAAATTTCCCTCCCTTTATCTTGTAAAAGTATGGATTAAAGGAGTGAATTCACTGACAGAACAGGAGATACAGGAACTAATCTCTGCAGTGACGTTAAGTTCCGTCAAGTTTTGTCTAGCGTAAGTTTAAATGATGACTAGGATGTAAATCAACAGAAAAAAAAATAGAGAGAGAGTATAGAGAGAAACAGACTGAGAAAGAGACAGAGAGAGAGAGAGTGAGTGAGAGAGAGAGAGAGAGAGAGAGAGAGAGAGAGGGGTGCAATCAGCTTTGTTTTAAGACTTATGTAGTACACGTTTCTAGTTTCACTTAGATCAATAGCCAACCATAATACATATAATATGACAGAATTTCCCTATAAATATATTCGATTTCACTGAATTATCCTTTCACATACATATATGTCTGTCTGCATAGTAAGTCTGTTTTATTTGTCTGTCTCTCTGCCTGTCTGTCTGTCTGTCTGCCTGCCAGTCGGTCTGTCTGTTTGTCTGTCTTCATGCCTGTCTGCCTGTCTGTCTTCATGCCTGTCTGCCTGTCTGTCTGTCATCTCTCTGCCTGTCTGTCTGCCTGCCTGCCTAGCTCTCTGTCTGTCCAACGATATGGTGTGGGACCGTTAATTGAAATGTAAACCCAGCCATTGCTAAGATTAGAACACGTTTAAGGACGGAGGGATGAGTTGATTTATCGATTCCAGTCATCGATTTCATTCCTGCTCACGGTGTCCGACACACGGTACCGATTGTGATCGTTGTGCGCATTGATAGGGGAAGGGCCCGTGAGCAAAACCTTAACGCTCTAACGTGTCAGGCATGCCAAATACAAGGACGTAATAGGAAAGCTGAAGACAACATAAATACATTATACATCATACATACTGTATACATTATTGGCAATGTAAGGAAATAGTTCAGGCCAATGGAAGCAGCGTTTTGTCACTAAACTATGTATGGGGGACCTTTGCAGAGCTATGGAGCATGATACAGTTTCTGGCCCAGTCTGGTATCAATGCATGACGGCGGAATACGTAGGAGAGGATAAAGAATGTCAGTAGAAGTGTCCCTCCTGTTGTGCTGTAATATGCGTTGAAGCATGTACACCCATACTGGCATATATAATTAAACATATATAAAGCATGTAGTATATTTCCCAAAACTGTATGATGCATTACAGTACAGCAAATAACGTCTTTGGATTGTGAGCTGTGATGGGTAGGTTAAAGGTTGACTTTTAAGGGTCAAACGTCTCTGATGTTCTTTATATAGGGTAAATATAATCTGGGGTTTTTAGAAGTCTTGGAATAGGGCAGTCAGCTGCAGCTGAATGTAAATTTTGCCAAACATCCAACCAACCTACCCACTCACCAATCAACCAATGCACTAACCAACCAACCAACCAACCAACCAACCGACAAGCCAGTCAGCCAACCAAACAACCAACTAATCCACCCACCCGTCAACCAACCTGCCAGCCAGCCAACAACCAACCAACCAACCCAGCTCAATCCAAATAATTTTGGAACAAGCCATGCAAGTGCTCCGCCTAGAAATAAAACCCCATAAACACACCTGGGACCATGGCCTGGATATGACCGAAGCTCTTACAGTGTCAGCCTGTCAGGAAATTCAGGGATCGAACACTTGCTTAACGAAGGTCCTTCCTGATTCCTCTGCGACTCTCTGTTACTTCGAGCTCCACACATTATTTTTCTGTTGTGCTAAATTCGGATCGAAATTCCGCTCACTTCTCTTTATCGTCGCACTCTGCGTCATAAAACCACTTTTGATAATATCACCAGCTGTCGACCAGGCATGCATAAATATTAAGTTTAATGGACTGTCCTTAAGCCTGAAACATCTGATCAATACAGTAAAGACTGTTCAACACGTCCCCCTTGTTAAGTTATTTTTCTGGCTAGGGTGGTCTATTGTTTTAATACTGTCATACTGGTTTTATCTTGTTTTGATATTTAATTATTTCTTTACAAACACCGGGCATGGATAACGGCGTTTAACGAAAGTTAACGCGGTTGTAGGATGTTGGTGTTTTTGAAGTGTTACTGTATTCAAGTCCGCCATTTTGAAGCCAACCCTTACGGTAAAATGTTATTGAAATGGAAACAAAATCATTATGTAAATCGGTTCGTTTCCTCATTTTTTAAATCGATATTGAGGTAGCTATGTGTTCCCATTATGTGACGCTCTAGGCTAACATTTCTTCCAGCTGATACAGTACAAATCTTTCCGGTAGCTTGATGGAACCTTTGTCAAAGCACCAACTAGCAATCCATCAATCGTAAGGCCAGTCTGTCTTACGTATCAACGACTTTGCTGGGTCATGGGATAGATGCTCACTGATTCGCTGTTCTCATGACGTACACAGGGATGGATGCATGCGAAATCAAGGCGGCCAAATCTTTGCTCTTAATTGTTTCAGCTGGGCACATTCATGCACATATAAAAAGCCAATGGCAGTTTAGTATATGAAAAAAGACAATGGCAGTTTAATGTATAGATATTAGCACCTCAAAAGTAGTGACGTAATCGTCTATGTATTCAGTACCGGATTAAGCTAGTAGCAAAAGTAGCATCTGCTACGGGAAATCTAGGTCAGTTGTCTCTTTTACCGACCTTTCTTTGGCGAGATTCGTGACCGCACTACAGAAGGCGAGTGTCCGCAATGTATAATTTACAGCCGGACACCCCGCTCCCCCAAACACACATACATGAAAACTGTAATGTAAGGGGCCCAGTGGACTCTAAATTTGCTCTTGACTGCCACAGATCTCGCACTTCCCTAATCTGGCCTGTTGGTAATATTATTAGAAATCGCCTCACGTGCTCCAAGCTGCTCTCTAATATTATACGTATATACTATTAATTTCTGCATCATTCCAACATTGATTTTTGTATCGCATGAGAATAGTCGTGATCACACAAAGGAAACAGAAGGTAAACATAGCAGTGAGCGTGAGGGTGAAATACGTAACGCCTTCGGTCGATAGGAAATGGATGAAGATTGAATTCTGTTATTGTTTCGTAAGTGATGAGCCTCAAGTTTGGTTGATTCTTTTCTGATAGGTTGGCACCAGTGGCGGAGTTAGCTATGGGGCCCCCGCAGGTTTAAGGTTGGAGAAGGGGGAAGGAGGCATGGGCAGAAGACGAAATAACTATTATGGAAAGAAAAAGAAGGGATGAAAGGAAGTGCGAGAGAGAAGGAGAGAGAGAGAGAGTGAATGGGGAGATTAAAACAAAAGTGGGAAGGGATGGGACGAATATTCATTTTTGTTGTAAAATTTTAAATCTCTTGCTTTGGCAGAATTTGCCTCATACATGGTCATGTCATCCTACCCCAGGTCTTGGGGAAAATCTTTCAGCGGAATATTTATACGGTCGGGTAGACATACGATCGAACCCTAATAAAATTCTAACAAAAGATTTCTCAACGGTTTACGGCTTTACTGCGTGTGGTGAGCAACAGACAACAAGTCTGAGATCCGGAAGTGTGTTTAAACTAGGTCAGATCCAAAATGGCCACCGTCGACCTTGAGAATTCTGTATGCGGGTATAGTTTTCATAATAATAGGTCTAGAATAATATTTTTTTAATATTTAGACTGAGGATTTATGGTTAAGGAATTTAATGGTGCCAATAAAAATATCATAATATGATATCCTTCTTCCTGCTTTTGTGTGTGTGTGTGTCTTTCATTCTCACAGTTGTGAATTGGACTGTAATGTGGGTGGCTTTCATTGGCGGATCTTACCTCTGCCTCTGCTGACAGAAGCCTAGTTTTGCCTCCTCTTCTTCCTCTCTTCCCATGGTGTTCCCTCCTCCTCTCCTTCTCAGTTTTTCTTTAAATCGCTTTATGATCTCAGTTCACCTCTCCGAATCAGCCAGCAGGGACAAGCATTATTATGCCATGGCAAGAGTCTTAGACTTGAAAGTGTGAAGTACTGAGTAATGCTTATGTAACCGGGTGGAAAGGCACATAGTAAATATAGTAGTCTTGTATTCGTTCTCTCTCAATAAGGGGGAGGAAGGTGAGCTTAGTCTGATAATTTTTCAGATGTTACATATTATTTTAAGGAAGTGTGTCACCAGGGATTTTACCAAATTACTGTGAATGATCAATTTTGAGAGGATGGGCCGAGAAAACCTAAGCGAGAAAATTTCTGTCCCTGCCGGGGTTCGAACCAGGGTTTCTCAGCTTGCAAGCCTGAACGTGTTACCACTACACTACAGGGACGCTAACTTCACAGCAATTTAATTCTTAAATACCTACTGCCTGAATCGGTCCCTAACTTCCACATGCGAACCTAGTGTTCATCCGTGACCCTAACACACTTCCCGACTGCTCACACTTATACATGTACAGCGAAACTCTGATGACACATTCGCCCCTTGGACCAAGCTCTAAAAGCTTTCCAGAGTGGCTTTCATACGGAACAAAGCAGATGGGACTGTGGCATAGGAGTGAGACATTGCTAAGCAGGGGAGAGTGTTTAAGCAGTGGTTAGGTTAAAAGAGTTCCACTGTAGTTATTGGTAAGCAAATGTGACTGGAAAAGAAAATCAACTGAGCTGTGACGTAATAAAAGGAGGCGTCAGCTAGCCTAGTTTAGCCACTTTAACCTTTTTCGGAAATCTGAGTTGCAGTGGGCTAATTTTAAGTGTGCACAATGATGGAAGCAACACCAAGAGGAGGGAGGAGGGAGGCGAAGGAGAAGACAGAGGGGGCAGCAAGGGAAACAGAAAGACACTTTCTTCGTAAGTGGAATTTCCTCTCTTAATCGTCTTCAGAAACCTTTACGTCGTTCTTGATAGTTCTCAGAACAATTTTCTTCCCAGTTCTTTCATAATGTTTTTTTTCTCAAGTCATCGCCATTTAAATCACCCCCACCTCCACCACTCTCGCCCTTTGGTTTTGTTTTTTTCTTCCTTATCGCTAACAGATTTTTCCAGTTTAGGCTTAGTCTCTATCGGGAATTTCGCAAGCCATCTCCTGCCATGATGTTATTCATTCTTCAACAGTTATTCTACAACAAAACCTTGATATAAAAATAATATGCCCTTAGCACACGGAAAAGATACACTCGTTACTGAGGAAAGTATAGATGAAAACGCTTGACAAATGAAGAAACACCGGATTCCTTTCCTTAGTACCAATATTTCAACCCGTGGCTTTTTTCACGGGTTTAATCACATACTGATAATTTTGCAGAGAGTGTGTCAACCATACAAATATACTCTATTATAGAGGTATACTTAATATCAAAATCAACCTGAATAATGAAAATGACAGAATAAGAATGATATAATGACAACAAGATATACTAATTAACTCAGTACTCAGTATCGAGGTGCCACTGCAGTTGATTCATTCTTTCACGTTGTAATCAGCCTGTCCGTTGTATGAGTGTAAAATTGCACGCGGAGGTCGCGAGGTAGAAACTAATTACCCGCTGAACACATTCCCATGTCTACCTCATCGATTATGTAGTTTCATCTGACAAAGGCTTGTGATGCAATGAGATCAGAGGCGTAGATCAAACGGGACGGGGGCTGTGACATATTATTGTCCTAGTTTTCGCAATTCGACGAAGAAACAATGACAAAATACAGGATAGACTCTGTGTAGGGACATCCACCGGTTTATGACGGCTGGGATGACATGTAGCTTACTCTGATTTGGATGGAGATAAAAGAGCGCACCACGTAATCAGACAGCGAGATAGAGCGAGACATTTCGATCGTTTTGAGGTAAAAGGTCGTATCTCACATGACTTTCAGAGGAGGATACGACCTCATAAGTCAACACGGACGATTTATTTCTTGATCAGTGACTTCAGAGCGTCTTCTGTAACCGCAGGTCTGTGTCCTCGATCCTTTGCGGGCCGAGTGGAGTAAACGTATCTTATCAAGCTTATCAATAGAGAAGGCGTGTGAGGAATCCTAAGCTAGAATCCTTGATTACCGACATTTCCATCGTGAGATTTTTGTGACTGCATTACAGCTTTGACACACACACTATAGACTCTTTCTCCTCCTCTCCCCCCCCCCCCCCNNNTTCCCTCGCCGCACCTCCTCAACAACATTCGTGGATCCGACTTTGGTCCTTAGAAAACTAATGAATGTTCGGACGTAGGACTAGATTCACATGGTTTGGTGGCTGGTTACAGAAAAATAAAACTTCTCTTCCTCAAACCGAGGCTATAAACCTAAAACAACTTGTTGAAATGAGGCAGGGAAAAACAGCCATGGAAGTGGACAAATGGGAAATGTAATTATCTGAACCAAACCTCGGCCCATAGCCATGCATAGGATATATACACAACTATAACAAGGTTTATTGGTAAGGTACATTGCGATATTTACAATCCCCTAAAGTCGTTGCCGATTTTGGACACTTCCAAACAACCCCAAAATAATTTTCTTTAGATGAAGAACATCCGGGATTTGTGTAGAATCGAGAGTAGAGAAAACTCTTAATTGCTGAGTAATGGGATGAATGTTGGATGTGTTTACTTGCACTCAAGCTCAGTGCTGTACTGGCCATAGGTATTTCTTTCTCCCAGCCAGAGATCTGACCTTGCAACACAGGTGAGCTGGCTGGTCATAGTGTCAATGTTCGGAACAGGCTGTAAAACCCTCATAAAATTATCCCGTTGCTTAAAGGCCAGGCCTGGGTATAAAAAGAGAGGAGAAGTATGATGGGATAGGTGTCTAATTTGAATTCAATCGCACGGCTCACATCTAAACGCTGTTTTGCCGAATTTCACGAATAAAACATTTTATTATGCTGCATAAAAACCTAACAGGTTACCAGTTTGCTGGATTTCGGAATATTGCACTAAAAATGTCTAGACAAGTACACGTTTTTTGAAAAATGAAAACAAATCCATCTGGGTCAAGGCAGGGTGCATGGTCATTTGTACATGGGACTTGTCTTCCAAAGGTAATGAGCAGAAGGAGAAATTTTAAGCTGGCCATTTGGTTGGTCTGCCCAGTTGTTTCATCACTGGCAATGTTTATTCAAGAGTATTGTTAACGTAGTTCGTGGATAAAGCAAGTACAAAACGCTCAGTGTGAAAGATAGCTATTTCATCAGAATTCGCTAGTTAAGTCTGCTCAGGACAGCCACACATGCACTTGTCGTAACTAAATGGTCGTCAGCGACAGATAAACAAATGGATCGGTTGAATGGATGGACGGCTGGATGGATGGCTGGATGGATAGATGGATGGATGGTTGGATGGATGGTTGGATGGATAGGTTTGATCTGCCAACTGGGTACGTAAATAGGAGAAGACAAGAGAATAAACTTTACTACTGAAAAGTTTGTGTTTATATAAGAAGGAGAGAGAAGAGAGGAGGGGGAGGGGGTGCCAAATTGTTCAAGAGGTTTTTTTTTTTTCATCAAGATGAATATGTGTACTCAGCTGAACGAACTGCTCCAGATCTAATCGCACCCGAAGTAGAGCATGATATTCAAAACGACAGCAATGAGCATGGACTAGTCATGTAATTATTTGGAGTAACATCAAGGATGGTGAAACGACGACGGGCAACGGAGATCTCCTCTGCACTGATTTTCTTATTTAATTTCAACATAAGGTGGAGACTGTTAAATCTCGTTATCTTCACCTGCCAGAACAACGTTGCTAACAGGCTGTAGAGTCAACTCTCCACCAGAGATAGATGAAAAATAGATCATCCTTCAACCATTAGACGCACTCCAATAAGTTGTAAGGCCACTCAGGGGATGTAGCAGAAAATAAGCGAAGATTCAGAGGTTTTCAAGTTTTCATAAGTATCTGCCTCATCTGTCTCTCATGTTTGCACCTGAATGCCAGTTTAAGTGTAATCTTCCCTTTCGTAATTTTTCAAGCAGCTCAGCCTCCTGGTTGTTGTTCACATAGCATCACAACATTAATTCGTCATCGCAAGCGGAAGAATGAGCCCCTAAAATATTATGACCCTGGGAAGCACCATTTCCCACCCTCCTCCCCCGATCCCTTTCAACTAAGCTTCGTGTGAAATCGCTGATGTAGTCTTTGAGTAGGGCTTCGTGATATGAAACAGGTGACCCGTGGTCGAGGTCGTTCTATGTGGGTAGCCAGAGATCATAGGCGTTCTCTTTAGTAAATTTTAAGGAGGGTGAGAAGCTGCCCTGCAAGTCTTGCAGATTGTCATCTATGTAACACAGTTCCCTCTGCGGGGCTTCATGAAAAACAGAACGGCAAAAAGAAACAAGGCAGGTTTGACAGGGATAGGCTACAGTCTTAAGCTTTTTCCAAAAGTTGTTTTGAAAGCGAAATGGCGGCTACAGGTTTTGGAGATCATCACATACTTAACAAAGTCTCCATACGACACGTCGTGATTCGAAGCAGGTGGGTCTGATTGAGATCTTTCTGTGCGGGTAGGCCGCAATCATAGGTGTTTCCACACGTGATTTGGAGAGGCGTGCGAAAGAAAACGGCGGTGGTTTGGAGTTTTATCAGACATTTTTTATGAATGAGGGTATAGGCTATATATTATTGTCGTGATCAAAGGAACAGTCGAAACTTTGCGAAACAAAAAAGTACGTTTTTATTACAGTCATTCGTAGACAGTCGTCTATATGATCACAACACCTGGCTAGGCCAGATAAGAAAGGGAAAGGGGTTGTTGCGTTCATTTTCATTGGTACTGTCGTCCGGAGTGGGGGACGGAGTGGAGGAGACACACTGGACTCCAAAGTCTTACTCGATGTTGAATTCAGAAAATGGGTACAGCTGAGGCCCCCATTTGCCTGTGGTGATATCGCCGCCTATGGCAAAGCAATTACTGAAAACATGCAAGCCTGGGAGGTCAAGGCGGTCGATGGGCTGTCCTGTCCGCAAGTTTCACCTGCCTCGTAACTTCATAGTGTGTTCTACCTTGCATGCCTGCATACCTTCCACTATACTGTATTGGTTACAGTAACAGTACTGTTGCTCACGCTGCTAGGAGGTGCTAAACTCGACCTATTTCTTTAACAGTGGAACTTGGGATATAGATTACAATGTTGATTAAATAGTTGTGCACTTTTTTTGGACAAGATTATGATGTTTTAAGACAACGTGTGCAATGCCTTCAACGATAACACACAGTGACATAAATGTACTATTGCTTACTTTGCTAGGAGCTGCTCGACTCGATTGAAACTCCGGACATAAATTACAATGTTGATTAACTTGTCGTCCACTATTTTGGACATGATTATGATGTTTTAAGACAGGGTGTGCAATACCCTCCGTTATCTTGTATTGATATGATAACAATAACTTAACAATATTGTTCTCATGTTGTTGGGTGATTGCAGGGGGCGGCTAGACTTAATCCATTCGTTCAATGATAAAACCCCGGATTTAAACNAAACATGCAAGCCTGGGAGGTCAAGGCGGTCGATGGGCTGTCCTGTCCGCAAGTTTCACCTGCCTCGTAACTTCATAGTGTGTTCTACCTTGCATGCCTGCATACCTTCCACTATACTGTATTGGTTACAGTAACAGTACTGTTGCTCACGCTGCTAGGAGGTGCTAAACTCGACCTATTTCTTTAAAAGTGAAACTTGGGATAAATTACAATGTTGATTAAATTGTTGTGCACTTTTTTTTGGATAAGATTATGATGTTTTAAGACAACGTGTGCAATGCCTTCAACGATAACACACAGTGACATAAATGTACTATTGCATACTTTGCTAGGAGTTGCTCGACTCGATCGACTCTTTAAGTAGTGAAACTCCGGACATAAATTACAATGTTGATTAACTTGTCGTGCACTTGTTTGGACATGATTATGATGTTTTAAGACAGGGTGTGCAATACCTTCCGTCTTCTTGTATTGATATGATAACAATAACTTAACAATATTGTTCTCATGCTGTTGGGTGATTTCGGGGGGCGGCTAGACTTAATCCATTTGTTCAATAATAAAACCCCGGATTTAAACTATACTGTTGATATATTTCTCGCTTCTTTCCTAGCTACTGTTATGATGTTTTGGCTCAGTTCACAGCTAGTGTCTAACACCTCTGAAAGGATGTATTCCACAAAATGAGTCAAACGTAAAAGGCTGGTTTCATTTTGTTTAGAATATCAAGCGAGCTTACGACCATGAGACCGTAAGAGAAGGTTACATTGTTAATGCGCAAGCTCTCAAATTTTATGAGGAGTTGGGCTTTTCATGCCAGTAAATATTGTAAGCGATATCGTTTTTCTGCAAATATCATTTCTGAGGAATAAAACTTTATACGTCAACATAACTATGACATCTTGTCCGATTTTCAGTTTAGTATAAAACTGACGTAATTAGTGATATACGACTTCTATACGATAGACCATATGGTTTAGCTTAACATCATCGCATCTTGACTTGCTATAGTTTGGCTCTTTACTCTCGGTTTGAAGGTATGAATGCGGAGTGCTACGTGGATTCATTCCTGTCATCGTGAAACTTTGTATATACGATTTGTACATGAACATATGGACACAATGAGATAGGTTGGGATTATTCTTGTAATAGTGAAATTTTGGACATCCATTGTACGTTTTTGACTATTTTGTGCACCAGGATATGGATACAAGTGCCAAGTTACATCTTGACATACACCGTCGATTGATTTGTACGTGCAGGTGTGAACACAAAGTACAATGTTGAAATAATGATTTAACAGAGCAGTAAAACTTAACATACAGTTTACACTGATTAGGACATGAAGGTTTTACACCTTGAGGTGAACCCATGGCTGTGGTCAGGAAATGAAATACAAACCAAGTCCACTGCTCTTTCCCCTTCCCACGATGAACTTTTATTACATGGGCGACTTGGCTGTATGAAGAGGGAGAACGGAGAAAGGCATGAAAAGAATATTAACAACTTTATAACTTTATAACCATCCATACCGTCGCTTTACGTGATTAACCCTCTAGTGCCCACTGGTCCATATTCGGCAACCCAACTTCAAGGGTCCAGTATGGAGTGGTCCAAATATGGCACGGATGTTTCAGTGCCCGGAGGTCCAAATCTGACTCAAAATTTTTCACCTATCAAATATTGATATTGTTCAAAATCAATGTTTTATAATATGTATTTTGGGTGGCATTTGACGTGTGTATGTGAATTTTCAGAATTTTCCTACCAGTATTTCTATGCCTGGGCACTAGAGGGTTAACAACTTATCAGAAAGTTTATTACAGCAATCGTGTACAGCAATCGTGTAATTGCACACTTAGCTGTGTTGCAACTACTGTATTAAACATTATAGACGTGTGATCACGTACTGCTGAATTCATTTTATGATATAATGTGTTTGGAAGAGCTACAGTAAACATTCGAATTATGGACTGGACCCTTGGAATTTGAGTTTATGACATCCTTCTGAAGGTTATTCTTAACTCTTGTAACGCTACGATGAAATTAATTCTCACTTTCATATCACTATACTGGTTCGCATGACAGGACCAATCGCGTGAGGCGGTGTTCAACCGGCAAACAACACTCGGAACGATTATTATTCGTAAAAATGGATGACGCAGCCAGTGGACGACTGGACCCGACGCGTTTCGCACCTGTTGCCTCATACTCTCTGAATATTGACACAATCGTACGTCACATATTATTCGGATATTCGGCATAGACTGTTGTTTATAAATGGTTNATATATATATATATATATATATATATATATATATATACTAGTCAAAAAACCCGCAAATTTGCGGCGTAATCGTGCGACCAAACTACTTCTACAACAACAAGCTGAAAAAAAACACTCAGAAAAAGCGCTAAAAAGTAATGATTTTTTTCAATGCCAGCCTCTATAACTATAAAAACCCGCCATATTTGAGGAATTTGGCCTCAAAGCACCAATTTGGCTGCAGAACCACAACAGTAGTGACGTCATGAGCATATATCCTTGTTGAGTTTATGAGACCCTTCTGATCGTTATTTTTAATAACCTTCACCAGTTACTTCATTCTCTCCCGACGACGTTGGCGCAACCTTACTACACATACTATCATTCGAACATCAGACATAGACTGTTGATAGAGACGGTGTCTCTAGAGAGCTACTTGTCTATACCGATCCAGCAATATGTGGGCTCTAACACTTCGGTTTAAGGAGAACTACATGTGAATTTAGCTCTCTGGTCTGCTCATAACAGTGAAAGATGTCCCGTTCTCACTCCTTTTTTACTATCCTGATTTTCTTTCTGTGCTCCTTCACAAGACGTCCATCTCTTCGTAATGGTGGCTGTATGCATGATGCTTAAGTTGATTAACGCATTGCGGTAACCATGAGAAACTCCCAAAACGTGAGTAGTGTTCACTGCATTTAAAATTGAGTAGGCTGTCTAAGAAAAATTTTAAGTCACAAGTCATTCCTTTGATTTCAAGTTTTCTGATTTGTTTTTGTTTGTTTGTTTGTTTGCAGTCAGGGTTGACGGAATGAGCACATTTCACTCTCAAGTTTAAAAGCAAGTCTCAGTATAGGTCATGAGTTGATCGTCGACACAAACACACCTAGAACGACCAAGGGAAATGAGCGTAGATACATCCCGTGTGACCCCAGAGTGGGATGATGATAAAGGTAAATGACACGGAGCTTGCCTCTGCCGTTGTTATTGTTACGGTTTATAGTGCTCCTACTGCATGAGATGGAGTGGTGATGATGATGATGATGATGATGATGATGATGATGATGACGACAAAGGTAAATGTCACGGAGCTTGCCTCAGCAGTTGTTATTGTTACCCTTTATAGTGCTCATACTGCATGAGATGAAGTGATGATGATGATGATGATGATGATGATGACGATGATGATGGTGATGATGATGATGATGATGATGATAAAGGTAAATGACACGGAGCTTGCCTCTGCAGTTGTTATTGTTACCGTTTATGGTGCTCATACTGCATGAGATGGAGTGGTGATGATGATGATGATGATGATGATGATGATGATGATGATGATGATGATAAAGTCAAGAAAGTTCTTAAACCTGAAAAACTGTATACTTTCAATCTTGGGCTATTAAAATTGTTTTTATTATAGTTTTGTTTCTTTTTTTGTAATAACTTCAAGAGTTAATGTTTAGAATGATCTCACCAGTGATAATTATTATTCTTTGTTGTCCTGCAGTTTGCATATTTCGGCTAAAATCCCGGTGTTTTCTTTAGGTGGATGGGGGTGGGGATGCTGCTGCCATTACTGCATAATGATGGAACTAAATTTTTTTATGGTGGTGGTTAGTAATAGGTGTTAAATTAAAAATATCATTGTCCATATAGTGTCTGTTGTTTGTCCCCATAAAGACCTGGCCCCTGTTTGTATAACTAAAACCTGTTGTATTTCCCTTCCATTACTAGTTGAACTTGTTTCACATCAGATAGTAAGGCCATTGCTATATGAAATCTAAATGTCTTTGTTTTCTTCTGTAATTGCAGAACCAAGAAAAACAAGTTTATGTTGCCTGCAAGGGTGTTTAGCTGCTTCAGCTGTTGGGTTTTCATTCTTTGTGGCTTTGCCGACAGGTCAGTTCTAAATGCAGATGAAACTCATTGAAAATCATGAAAAAATTAATGTTAGAGGCAGATACTTGAAGAAGTCGTTCATACCATTTCACACATACATGAACAATGGTAGTGGTACAGTACAGTGTTAATAGTTGTTGGGATTAGCTGTATGGTCTTGCTGCCTGTGAGCATTAAGCCATGCTATTTTCAGGGGCAGTGGAACCTCATTACCTCAATATGGCCATGTTGCATGGAAAAAGTATATAGCGGTATACCTATTATCAAGATATTTATTAAAAGAGTACTTATACGTGAGGTTCTATGGTATTATCTTAGTGACAGTGTGTATAAATAATGTTGATACAGTCTCATTGGTTATTGACACTGTATCTGATATATTGCTATGACATACCATAATATCACACTTATTTCAGACAAGACTAACACCCCATTTTACAAATGGGCAGGTAGGCAACACACCAGCGGCGAAAGAATACCTAGCGCACCGAAAGGCATCATACACGAATGTATTAGACTCCGTGAAAAAGTTGGACGATTGGCGAATCGGGCGGATTGTATTTCGTTGCTATACACATTCTTTTTTTAAAACAAGTGTAAAAAAAAATAAAGAGGACTGATGTGTAAGGTTACTTTTTGTGTATTTTCCTACGAATTTAAGTGAAGACCGCATGTTTTTACGTTACGTAGTTCTCAAGAAATCTGTGACACAAATTTAAGCGTAGATGTTAGTGGCTCTGTTCAAAAATAATGTTGATACCGTCTTGCTCTCTGTGAGGAAGCCCTAACCTCACCATCTACAAAATTAGCATCACACTGTAATAAATGATGGCACAGTCTTTCTTCCCCCTGGAAATGCCTGACTCTCACAGCCTACAAGACTATAACCTCACACGTACTATTATGATTTCAATATTATCTTAGTGGTGCTGTCTGTAAAAAACTCACTGTTGGGAGTGCACTGATCTTACTATCTTCAAAACTGATTGTTACGGTATTGTCATTTTTATTACTGTTGTTTCAGGTATTATTTTAGTGGTGCTGTCTGTAAATAATCATGATACGGCCCTGCTGGCAGTCGGGAGCGTGCTGATCGCACTGCCTGTTCTCATGTTGATAGTTGTGATCGTCTTGTGCCTGAACCAGAAACGACTGTGTTGCAATGCACCAAAGAAAAAGGTGAGCACCCAGAAAGGAACTGCTCATAGATATGGTCCTATTATTGGAAGGATGGAACTATTCACAGATTGGATACTACTGTTAACCTGTGGAATTGTAGGGAGTACAGACAGGGTGGGTGACCTCTCCAAGTGCCTCAGAACTTTGGGTTGGTGATCCCATGCAAATCTAACAAGATCAGTTCTTGGTGAGGTGAAAAATAGAGCTTGCTCTCTTTACTCTGCGGATTGCTAATACTTCAACCAACTTATATCACAAAAATTAAGTTGCCTTCACTGAGTTATTAATTCTGAAGCTTATAATATGCTGCCTCTTTAGTGAATTGTTCAGCATGGCAAGGAACACAACTCCAGCAGTTCCAAGGCAATAGTTCACATAGTAGTCTCGCCGGCCTACACTATGATAGGAAGAGGTCGTTGTTGAAACTGATTGGGATTGATGATAGGCTGGTATATGTGTCAAGTTTTGCCACAAGAAGTGTTTTGAACACATATCCCCCCATCCTGTCTTCCCTCCCACTTCATTGTCTTCCTTTCTGTTTTCTTTTCATTTTTATGTCTTTTCATTCTTCTCGTCTCTTTCATTCTATAACTGTCTTATCTCTTACTGTCCACTTGTTCTGTCATTCCCTCTTTTTTTTTTCTTCTTCTTCATCTTTTTCCTACTTTCAGTCCTCCCTTCACTATCTGTAAACAGCAATATCTACGGATAAGGAAAAAAAATGACATGACAAAGTTTGTACCGAAGGAGGGAGAGCCACATTTCAAAATCTTCTCCGATCTCCGTAGTGTCAGGTTACTAATTAATTCAGTATCTACAGAATATTTTTTTTATAATACTGATTCAGTTCTATTCCATCTCATCTTGTTTTTTTTGTTTTTTTTATTATTTCAGAAGTCAACACAACATCCAGTTACAACCACACAGACTGTCAGTGCAACAGAAGTTAGCAGCGAGTCCCCAGTATGACACTATGTCTCTTAGAGAGAATGATATTACCATTCTGCACACTATGATCTGTTTAGTTTGACTCAGTGGAGAGTAAATGTGCAGCAGCTATGATAAACATAAATCTGCAAATTTTAGATGTAAATGATATCTGGGTGGAAATTGTCAGACAACATGTTTTCAGATGGGCTGTAGGGCAAAGAAAGGCGAAGATAGAGGTGTGATTTGAGAAGGAAAGTCTTTTCCCCGCTATAGATTTGAAGATGGCATATCAGGTTTGGTCCTTACACCCTCTCAACAAGCCTGTTTCCCCATACCCGCAGATTTTTGAACCAGTCTCTACACATGGCAAGGAGAAAATGTACTAATCTTACTTCAGTTGCCATCTCTTCCTCCCTTTATAGTTTGAGGATGGTGAATGTTATGGTGCAGAATGATTTGATTGAGAAAATGATGAAAAAGCTATACAGAGTTCTTTTTTTTCAAAGAAAGGAGTACAACTGTTATTCTGACCATCTTGCATCAAACGTGTAAATTTTCCATCATAAGTGAGCAAATTTTGTTCAAGGAGAATTTGTTTGGTATAAATATTATTAATTTTTATCCAAAGACGTGAACAAGAAAATATATACAGTATTCAAATAACATGAAAATGATTGTGCGTCAAAATAGTGCTTGACTTTCAATAAAATGGATTCATAAAATAGCTGCTTTACATGGCTTTAAGAATCTGAATAGCAGGGTTTTTAAAACTGATCTTATGTTAGTGAACACACAACAGTATGACACTGAGTCTGAGGCAAAACAATGTATAATGATTAAAGCTAGGATTAACTCAGGAATTTTGGGTTACAAGCTAGTACTTTTTAATGTGGTAAAATCATAATGATAAAGCAATCACTTTTATGTGACCTCAAAGGAGACATTTTATTCCACTTCATGATAAAATTCTGGCTTTTTTAATTTTCTTTTTTTTATGGTTCGAGAAATCTCTTGGTATTGGAATCTCACATGTACAAATCCTGCATTTGCCATTTGTTCACATGCACCAACTACATGTATTTCAATTTCTCCACAGATAAAAACGGACAATTTGCTGTACAATTTCGTTCTGCTTTAATGTGACAATTTTGTTGTTTAAAAGTGCAATGGATCAATCCACAATTCATCCACTTAGAATGTTGCTCATATTTTTAAATGCCTTGTTTTGCAACCACTTCACTGTATTTTTAAGGTGTTAACCTTACCCTGCTGTTTTGTGGAAGTTTTATATCAGTTTATGTCTTCCCACTTCATTCACTGAGTAAGGTCCCTTTTTATTGTGAATCCTGTCAATATTTTGTTCATTGCAGGAATCAGGATTGTGTTTTATATTATGTTGCACCCTTTTCAGATCAGCATCTCCATAAGGGTCAGTATGGTCATCTTATGGTAAATTAAAGTTGCTTTTGGTACTGTTCAGCTTTTGACACAATATGTATTACAGGAAATAATGTTGTGAAACATTAAAAAGTACTTTTTTGACCTTCATCTCAGTTATAGGAGTGCCGCAGCAAGTTAGAGTATTATGTTATTTTATGGGGAGCATTGTGTATTTGAAGGTCATAACATGAATGATGGAGCGATTAGCTGACTAACTGACTAATATACTGACCAGCCAAATGAATTACCAGCAGATTGACCAACCAACTAACAGACAAAGCTTCAGACAGACAGACAGGTAGACTGAATGAAAGCTTGACCAATAGACTCATTTTTGATAGGACATATTATGAAATAGATTGAGTGGTTGACTGCTTTACAAAGTTCATCTTCAATTCCTTTGCTTCTCTGTGATTTTCTTGTTACTGCTTGAATAGTGCTGAAAATGGCTCAACATTTAATGTGATTATGTGATTTTCATTGATCATTCATGCATCTTTGTTTTACTTGTATGTGCCTTTATTATTTGAGATAATTTTTTCGCCATTCTCTTTCTGCTTCTGTCTAGCACTCACTCCTTTACTCCATTCTTCGTTTTCTTTCTTTTTTTTTCCGGTCTTCATTTGCTTCTTCTGTTTCAGAATCAAGACCCGCCTCATTTTCATCCTTCCTCATTATATTTGTTGGATCAATAACATGCATATGAAGGCCTCTGGGTTAAATAGCAATTCCAAATTGGATCAAGTTTTGTACTATATATTTTTTTATAGTTGTTCTGCACATTCTGTATGATGTCTATGCTGTCAGACAGAGAAATTATAAATATTCGAAGTGAAAATTTTTCCATTAGTCCCTTTAGTTTCTACTGCTTTCTGAAAAAGGCTTACAAGTCTGTGAAAATGTCAGAAGGCTAGCTAGTCCTTTTGTGGCTTGAATCGAATCCATACACGTAGACATTTTCCATTTTGAAGAATTAAACTATTTTTGATTCAAACCTGGCAAATAAACCAATTACTTGCATGCTTGACCAGGTCCTTGTTACATTTTGCAACCAAGGTAAACAACCACTAAAAGGTGATCTCTATGTACTGCAGAAACTAGAAACACTTTGAAAAATATGAATATATGCATTCTTTGGCTATGGAAATAGTATTTGTACTAACTGTAGCATGTATGTATATTAGTATTACTGCTGTGAATGACTTTTTGCTAAATGCTCAATGGTTTACAACTTTGAGAATAATTATTAATTGCTGTAAATGTTACATTTCAACAAATCCAGTACTGTCCATGTAATGATCTATGCTTTTTACATTCTGTTAGTAAACTTTTTTTATTGATATGAATAAATTTTTAAAGAAATGAGCACATATTAGATGTCAGAAATCTTTAATTGATGTCTCACATTTTCCACATCAAAGATGGCTCAAGAACTCACAAAGACAAATACCTCACAAACTCATAAATATGGGTGGTTCCACTGAAATTTGATTACTTCAGGTTCTACATATGGGTGTTTTAGGGTATGCACATTACAAAACTAACTTTTGAGATAAAGGTGTGAGCTAATTCTTTCTATTCAATTGCCAAGCATAGCTACTAGTATACCTAATAATATTGTGAGTCATGAATGGTGGGACGGATATAATAATCAAACTGGTGGATCGTCTCGGATTAATAAAACTCATACCTAATGCAGTCAGCTCTGCTTAACTGAAATCCACTTAATCACATTCTCCATTTAATTCCAACAAATTTCAGATAACAGCACTATATTTGCCTTTTTTTAAAAATCCCTGGAAAAATATCACCATTCTTTATTAATGCTCCTGAAGAATGAATGACTTATAAGTGGAGTTGATTAAGATTTGAATGTCAACCACAAAGTTGTGTGCTCACCACAGAATCCATCCGTTCCATTTTCAGAGTAGCTCAGGGGTTTTGCCAAACTTGTGTTTAGATAAGATTATACTCAGAGCAAGGATAATATTATCAATACAAGAGGATCTGCCTCATTTTGTATCTATACTGAACTATTGGCATCATGTGTAAAGAGCTGATTGTGGGCAGTCATTATTTGTTTTATTTTATATTTACTTGGAGATAATAAATAAAAATACTGTTTTACAAGGATACCAGACTTCACAGTTTGCTCTTGTTGAAGAAAGTTTTGTTTTGTATTTTTTAAAATGTGATTGAATGAATGAATGAATGAATGAATGAATGAATGAATGAATGAATGAATGAATGAATTAATGAATGAATGGAGGGATGGATGAATGAATGAATGAAGGAAGGAAGGAAGGAAGGAAGGAAGGAAGGAAATATTGAACAAGACAAAGAAAGAAAGAAAAAGGACATTCCCCTTACGCTGACACCATGATAGGAGACCTAGGTGAAAACATAGACTAACTGAACTCTCTGCGCGGGTTTACTGAGCAAACCTGGTTCGCCGTCAGGAACTTTATTCAGGGGACGTAATCAACAATAATTTTAAAGATCTCTTAGTCTCAAAATAAAATATTGAGTTGTCTCCCATCGTCCACCAATCTTCGAATTCGGCGATATCCCTTTTACTGCCACCTCTCAGCGACTTCACTCAAGAGTCATTCACTATACTATTCCCGTCCCGTTCACCCCTATCCCCACCCCTCGCGTTCCCATCACTCGTTCTCACTCACACTCATCTACTTCATTAAATAGCTGTCTGCAGTTTCCCCAGTGCTGGTATTTCATGAGCGATCCGATCCGCCTTTCCAGAAGCTCCAAACC
>JAWQUT010000037.1:925435-938323 GCA_033807755.1 Ellobium chinense | reverse complement strand
CCACGAGTAAAAATGCAAGAGTTTAAGACGAGAGTCTTCTTGCCTGACTGTGGAAACTGCCAGAGATGTAACAGCACTTAAAGTCTTGTAGAGCCACATATAGATTAGGAAAGCAGAGCCGTAAAAAGTTATCTACATTCTACACTAAAGGTTTATATCAAAAGGCTGTATATCCAGTTCAAAATAGACTTGTTAATCCGAACTTGTAATTTCAAACCTAGTATATAATTTGATGATCTGGATCTCGTTTTGATATCTTAGTAAATAAGGAAAGTATTCGTATTTATTTAAATCTAATGCTCAACGGACTATTCGAGTGCAAAATGCATTGCCTTTTTTTCTCTTTGGCATTCTTGAAATATGTAGAAGGTGGCTAGGCAACCTTTTGATATAAAACTCTAGTGCAGTGCAGTGCAGTGCAGTGCAGTGCAGTGCAGTGCAGTGCAGTGGAGTGCAGCATAGTACAGCACAGCACAGCACAGCACAATACAATGCAGTACAGCACAGCACAGCACAATACAATGCAGTACAGCACAGCACAGCATAACACAGCACAGCACAGCACAGCACAGCACAGCACAGCACAGTACAGTTTCTTTGAAAGCAGCGTGTCTTGCGTTCTATGATAAAAACATCTCTGTCCTCTGGGGAGGATTGGATGCTGTTGGCAAAAGTGATAAAGATAAAAGCCATGACAGGTAAGTAGCGAAGGGAAACAGAGTGAAGGACAATTAAAAAAAAAAAGTAGTAGATCTAAATGATGTTTTATCTGTGAAACCAGGTGAGCTATGGAGGCTTCTATTCAGCTCCGAAAATCCTCAGCAAAAAAAAAAAAATAGGGAACAAGATGGAGCGTTCGATAGAGAAAGAAAGAAAGAAAGAAAGAAAGAAAGAAAGAAAGAAAGAAAGAAAGAAAGAAAGCATGTCCATTCGTTCATATACAAAGGAAAAACTTTCAACTCCGATGGTGAGTGAGTGTGCATGTGTGTGTGTGTGTGTGTGTGTGTGTGTGTGTGTGTGTGTGTGCGTGCGTGTGTGTGTGCTGAACACGTTCATATGGGATGGCGGGAGGGGAAGGAGAGGAGAGGGGCTTTCAAGCTGTCAGCAGGTGCAGCCTCTTCACAATTTTCGACAGCGTCTGCTATTGGCCTTCAGTAAAATAAAAGCTTTCAATGGCTAGACGAGCTGTGCACTACACTACCGTATGATCTGCATTGTTTTATGGTTTGGTTTTGTTTTGTTTTTGTCTGGACGCGGCTTTCTGGGGTTTTGTTTTGTTGCTGAGATTGCGAGAGTGAAACAAGGCATAAACGGCATTTTTTAAAGTTTAGGGTAGGTTTACAAGCGGAGCAGGGCTAGCCCGTATCCTGTCTATCGTGAAGACACACTGTGTTGAAGTTTTATGTCACTGAGTGCGATCTGCGGCCTTTCCTATGAGGGTGAGTTTAGAATGCGTAAAGGAAATATGTGTTGTGAGATTAGGGTGAAGGAGAGAAAGAGAGGATGGTTATAGGAAGGGGAAGTTATGTATGGCATTTTAAGTAGAGAGAAAGGAAGACAAAGGGGGCTGGATCTAGAGTAGAGAGTATTATGTGCCTTGGTAACGCGAGAAGCATGACTCGCACACAAGAGCATCCAAAACAGACTACCCTCAGAAAAGTGACCTGAATGTCTAGCAGTAACGCAAGAAATAATTCGGGTTTGTTTTTTTTTTTAACATAGTGGCTAAAAGGTGTATGTAAAAATTATATCTATATTATATTTGTTTATTTATTTTTTAATTTGGAAGAAAAGAAGAAAAATTAATTTTTTGACATCCTGCCGGTATTGGAATACGTATATTTCTTAAAAGTTTGATGTTCAAACATGCCTTGAATTCTTGGGCCTTCTGAATAACTACGATGCGTTGAGAGCTTACGCATTAACAGTGGGATCGCTTACCATCATAAAAATTACATAAGTGCATTGGTGCTGAATGCACCCCTATTAGCGTCCAGCATACAGAGTTAATGTAATTCTTACGATGATAAGAGATCTCATCGGTAACGCGCAAGCTCTCAAATGATTCTGTGCGGTAAACATACCGTTAACACAAGGCATACATTTACATTTTCTTGGTCCTTTCATGCGAAACATTCACACTGAACGACAGGCTTGATTAAAGTTTAAATTAAAAAAAACAACAAAGGGCTAACACCAATGGGCAGCGATCATTTAGAAAAAGACTAAGATAACAGCTTCGACCAAAAATTCACAAAATTCAGCTGGGATTCAGGTATTCTCGAAAAGGGTCAGATCTAATTTAGGGTGGGGCTGATGCAGCTTGCACTGTTTTCAAGCTCATGGTTTCAACTTACCAGTGGACATGCATGAAACAGCATATATTCCTTTGCATGCATGGCTTTATGTGACAGATTGAATAATGTAAACGACACGCTAGGAATAGAAAAAAAAAAACCAGACAAAACAGGGCTCGCACAGCTAGTAGCTCTGTCCGAGGACCGAAGAGTCTAAAACTCACCGGGAATACCATGAGATGGTTGGAAGGTGACCAAACTAGAGGGAGAGGGAGGGAGGAGGGGAGAGAGTGAGAGTATTAGTGGCATCTAAAACAAAACAAGCTTTAAAAAAAACAACAAACAACAAGACGGTTCTTGTAGGTGGAGTTTACGAAAAGAGAGATCCAGTGGAGTACGCACAATTACGTTGACCCTNACACACAAATCACCCGGAAGATATTAGCAATCGGCAAGACTGAGAATGACTGAATTAGTAAATTTTAAGACATTTTGTTTTCACACACAGAACAGGGTGGCCACTCATGGTGATTTTTTCTCCCACATATGGTGAAAACTGACTTGGGTCTGATGATTTGGTGAAGAGAAATGGAACGGTACATTGAAAAATAAAATCACAAATGAAAAAATCGCAAGGCATCTCTATGCATAATCAGAATTTCATGGCCTCATAACTGGATGTTTTATACTTGGTTAATTAAAAAAAAAAAAAAAAACGTAACCCAAGCCTAAACCAGGTTAACTCAGTCAAACATACTGTACGATTGTCATTTTAAAACCTCACTCTGCTGTCTTAGGAGAAAGAGGGCAGAGAGGAAGGAGGAATGATTAATATACCATGCAATTTTTTTCAATAATTTTGTTAAATAAACTAAAACAATCTAGTCTAATGTGTCTTTTAGAAACTGGCGTGTCGAGTTTAATATTTCATTTCTGCTGAAGTTCAGGTAAAGAGAAACTAGACACCAGCTGGTGAAAATGAATGCCATCTGGTGAAATTTTGGCACTCTGGAGAGAAGACAAAATCCAAAGTGGCAATTTGGATACAGGGAAATGGCAAGAGAATGAAGCGAAAGGACAACAGTAGGCCTAGAGTTGGGCAGACTCGAATCTGGATTCAAATCCAGAGCTAGGATTCTTGTTAACACTTCTTAAAGTGACAAGAAAGCCGCTAGGGCCTACTAGATTTTATATGGGGTCTTTTAAAATGTATTTTCGATTCAAATAAAGGTAAAGGGTTATACGTGTACATTTGGACAGATACCCAAATTTTGATATGGCATAGGGATTTCTTGTAAACCGAACTTTTTATTTTATTTACTTTTAATTTCTGTGAACCAAATGATTCGAATCGAGACCAATTTTAGGATTCGAATCTGGAATTCAACATGGGATAAGAGGATTCGACGGAGCAGAATACGGATTCCAGTCTTGCCCATCACCAGACTGTGACCAGACGTTGAGACGACAGCCATGTTGCAGGGTAAAAACAGATGAAGACAGCTGACACAGACTGAAGATGGAATGTTCACGATTTTCTGTTGAAGCAAGACAAGATTGCTTTCCTTCTGGCTGTTAATGCTTGTGCGATTGCTTCAGGGGCGTAACTGGTATGACTTGGTCTGTTGGCTTTTTTTTTTTTGAAAGGTAGATCAAATAGTGGAGTCAAACTTAAGACTATGCTAGTCTATGTGGATAGCTAGTTTATGCACTTATTACTAAAAAACAACAACAGCTACAACAACTACAACAAAAACAACAACAACAACAACAACAACAACAACAACAGGAGCAACAACGGCAGCAGCAGCTAAGTCACAATATGTCTAATATGTCCTCAAATTTAAAGAATTCAAAATAATCCTTGTCAGTGCCGAGCACAGGGTAGGGCAATGTCTTCTAGCAGTGCGCCGGAAAATGGGTAGGCCTAGATCTAATTCTTATCTTTAGAAAAGTATTGTTTGCAGTTAAAGGGGGTACGGGGCTGCTCAGGAACTCCTATAACCGCTGATTTTGAACCCGAAAATAAACAAAGAAAGAAGCAACTGGATTGTGCATAGCTCTACCACTACCTTTGTTCGTCACTGATGACCATGTGTTTTTATTTGGTGGGGAAGGGGTAATGGAAGGGTGTACCCACAAACCCTCAACCCCCCTCTCCCCAAGTCCTTCCAGCCACGCCACTGATTTCAATGTTGGTGCCTTCGCAGCGTATGGAACGCTAATCCAGTATTGTATAAGAGTAGAGGCCTCTGGATTGAGCACTGAGCAGCCCAAGGGTATTATAGGCCTAGTTCTGGTGTAGTAGGCATTTGGAATCATTAGGTTGGCGTGCCCTGTTCGGTTGTTTGCCGCTGCCTCTCAGTTCAGTGCCAGACAATCGCTGGGCCGATTCAATATCTGAGGTATTGACTCGATACCGAGTTCTTTTACTTGTATCGATTCTTATATCGAGTATTTCACTTCTGTAAAACTTTACTGCAACCTCCAATTTTCGCTGTTATTGGAATATAAAATGGAATTCCAATTTTCCTTTTCATTTTGCGTCCCTATTTTGCCTATTGACAGGGATAGACCACGTTTTTTTTCTCCTTTTTATTGGAATGAATTAAGTGGTCAGGTGACAAAAACCAAAACAATGACTGCTGCAATGGCAGAGTGATTCATGGCTATGTGTAATAAGGAATACCCGTGTTCTGAGAGAAGTCGAAGTTGTACTCCAAAAAAAGTTGCTAGACAAAAGGTTTCAAATGAAAGGTGTTTGATTTTGGAGATCGCTGCCGACGGTACGCGAATATTTAAGTGTTCATTGTAATTCATACTAAGGACTTACTCATGAGGTATGTAGCCCTACAGCGCTTCTGGTTTGGGGTAATACATTGCTTACATAATGAATACAATTTCATGTCACAAACACTGTTTTCTGGGGACAGATTCTCCTTTACCAGGTCATTACAAGTCATAGGTCCTTCAAATATTTAAGCTGCGAGATAAAACATCAAAGTACTCGATACTTTTTGACGGGTGTTCACCGATGCCGAACACCCAAAAAGAAGTCGATATGGAGTACTGCGTACCGAGACATTCCCAATACTATGCCCGGCCTCCCGTAGCTTTCACAGCTGATTACGAGCAGCGCGTAGTGTAGGGCAGTGTTGCAGTTGTACGCCGAATGCAAGGACGGTTTTTTTCATTCACATCTTCCTGTTGAGTGTTTACCTGGGGTGTTTAGGATCATTCCGGACGGGACTGCACTTTACCTTATGACAGTGATGTAGTCTACATCTAGATTTAATAAAGGGGGACTACTGCATTGGTGAAATTGAGGAAGAGCTTTTTTTTTCAATGGTAAGTTATCGAACAGTTTTATTTTCTTGTTCACATCTCCCAGTGCTTTCTTGGGACTGTTTGTTGCTCTGTCATGAAAAAAAAAAAATCAAGATCTAGACAGATTTCGTTTACCTTTATGCTTTATTATCGTGACTAGGATAACAGCTGGCAGTAATGATAACGTTTACTCACGGATAGTAAATAATTTATTGCCTTTTTTTAAAAACATCTCCCGGGGAGGGGGGAAGAGTTTCCAAGACAAGCTGTTATTCAGGCACGACTGAGACGGATGCAGTTTACCTTTAAGTTTTGTGACTGACATAAAGGAGGTCGGCTGCTGAATGAAAACTTGCGCCATAACGATGGGATCTCTTAACATCGTAAAAATTACATTAATTCTGCATGTTCAACGCTGCTAAGCGTGCATTCGGCACCAATGCAGTATCGGTGGTAACGGATACTAGCTTTAATGCGCAAGCTCTTAACTACCTGGCGTTTACATGTGGTAAAGTGGCGAATCGAAGGGTTAAGTCCTTCAGCCACATACGAGTCCTGGCACTGTGACAGAAGTATTTAACTCGCAATAAGAGGGTGTGATTGCTAAACCAAAATGATTCGCTACTTCAACGCACGTAAACACCTATTAATAATTCACAGGACGGATGCCGGGCAGTCTTTCATGACCGCGCCGATCTGATTAATATGCTAGTCTTCTTAAAACTACATCATCCAGTCGTTACCTTCGGAAGACACGCCACACATACCAATGGCCGTGGACACTGCGTCGATGAAGACGGATTTGCATTCACATTTCAGATACTAGACGTTTTTAGTTTAATTTTTGTTTTTGACCGTAACGTTTGAAGGGGTGTAAATTAGCGATGTGCAAAGGTTATGTGCGGTATGATAACTCGTCTAAAAAAAAATAGCGCCCCTCAGTGTGACTCGTGAGACTGGATTCAGTTAGTTAAATGTCCCATCGTGCTTCCCCAATCCTTTTATACTCTGGAAGGGCCGGCTTTACTGAACTGAACTGAACTTTATTTCCAGACTACAGTATAAACAATAATGTGGAAAGTAAAGGAAACGGCACTGTAAAATCATTTGGTCTACGGCTAAATTATGAACTGAAGTGGACGTATAACGATGGATGTTTACATGCTGTGAGCTAACAGACCGTTTTGCTACATGGACATGGGTTTAGTGGTGACTCAGTGTTTATTCACAGAAATAACAAAAGTGATCCTCGTTTGCTATGCTGGAAATGGTTATGGTCATGCAGACATTTGGCCAGAGCAAGAATTTGTAGAATGTGTAGAGCAGCTGGGTTCTGTATGGGACTCGATGTAATCATGTTTATAGCAAGGGAATGATAGTGTGGTGACAAGTCTTGGTCGTGTTGATAAGTCTGTGGCGAGTGATGACAGTGGCAGTGATGTGAGGATGATGTGGGATGGTTAACAGCTTAAATCCCCAGGTGTTTTCGTGAGTAAAGCCAAAGATGATGATGGTGACGATGTCTGATGATGCTGACGACAGTGACGATGATTATTACTACGATATACTTCTGGACCTGTAGCCTAGTTCTTTTACAAATTACGGTCAGCATTACCCCCCACAACCGAAAAAGGACAAAAAGAAGAGGGGAAAAGAGATGTTTTCAAAGAATTCTTATGCTCCTATAATATTCATAATTCCCCATTCCCTTTTTCATCTCTCTCTCTCTCTCGCTCTCTCTCTTTCTCTCTCTCTCTTTCTCTCTCTTTTTCTCTCTCTCTCTCTCTCTTTCTTTCTTTCTTTCTGTGCCTCTTTTTCCTGCCCTGTTTCTCTCCTCATATAATTTTTCACGTCCTCCGGATTGGGGGCTCCCTACAAGCCCGGGGTCATGGGCACGTGCCCATCATGCCTCGGCCTAAATCCGTCCCTGTCGGGAGATCCTACTTACCAGAACTCTTTATCTATAAATAGTGATGATGATGGAGATGGCGATGACGATGAGTAATTAAAATATCTTTGGAGTAATATCAGTTCCTGACTTTCACGCCTTGGGATTGACACAGCGGTATAGCATAGCGCACCTGGCCGGCTCGCCCAGGTGAGATGGGGTGAGTAATGCTGGCCGTGAAAGAGATCGTTCGCGACGAACCCTTGGCGTGAGCAATCTCAGGTTAATTCATTCTACGTCGATACATACAGCACGTGCGGCTGCGAAAGGTGAGCCCCGAATGAAATAAAATACAATTTTTTTTGTTGCGAAAGATAATTTCGACGCTAGTTTTTGGACAGTAAATTTCGTGTTAAGTTGAACATAAAGTGTGATTATGAAGTGGGACAGATGTGAGGGTGATAGATTTTAGTGCTCATACTTTCTGCGCGCATAAAGTTATATCGATCACCTGACCTCACGTAGGCAGGTCCACAATAATGATGGTCACACCATGTATGCAGCTGGGAGGTGAAGTCATCAGTGAGCAATCAGTAACAGTCTCTCTAGTCTATGTGAGCTATGATGTGTTCAGGTACAAAGAGATTTTTTTTTCTTACCGGCATTGCTGAATTATTGATGATGAAGACATCTGTGTATAAGTCGTGAGCACCGTAAGAGCTGAAAGTATANGGGGGGGGGGGGGGGGGGGGGGAGGGGGAGAGACAGACAGACAAGCAAACAAACAGAGAGATTTAATAGGAGATAGTAGACAGACCGACAGGCAGGCTGGCATGCAGGTAGACAGACAGGCGTGCAGGCAGGCAGACGGGCAAATAGACAGACAGGCGGACAAACTGACAGACATACAGGCAAGCTGGCATGTCGGCAGGCAAACAAACATACAGGTAGACGGACAGACAGACATACAGGTAGATAGAGAGTTAATAAGAGACTGTAGACAGACAGGCAAACAGACAGACATACAGGCAGGATGGTGTGCAGGTAGACAGACAGGCATACAAGAAGGCTTACAGGCAAACAGACAGACTGGCATGCAGGCATATATATAGGCATACAGGTAGGCAGGCAGGCATACAAGCAGACAAACAGACAGACAGACATACAGGCAGGCTGAGGATAGATAGGCACACAGGTTGACAGACAGACAAACAGAGACCAATAGACAGACAGACGGTGAAAAGAGATGACGTGACAGAGAGAGAGAGAGAGAGAGAGANGGGGGGGGGGGGGGGGGGGGGGGAGGGGGAGAGACAGACAGACAAGCAAACAAACAGACAGATTTAATAGGAGATAGTAGACAAACCGACAGGCAGGCTGGCATGCAGGTAGACAGACAGGCGTGCAGGTAGGCAGACAGGAAAATAGAAAGACAGGCGGACAAACTGACAGACATACAGGCAGGCTGGCATGTCGGCAGGAAAACAAACATACAGGTAGACTGACAGAGAAACAGACGAACAGACAGACATACAGATAGATAGAGAGTTAATAAGAAACTGTAGACAGACAGGCAGGATGACTGACACACAAGCAGGATGGTGTGCAGGTAGACAGACAGGCGGCATACAAGAAAGGCTTACAGGCAGACAGACAGACTGGCATGCAGGCATATAGATAGTCATACAGGTAGGCAGGCAGGCATACAAGCAGACAAACAGACAGACAGACAGACAGACAGACAGACAGACATACAGGCAGGCTGATGATAGATAGGCACACAGGTTGACAGACAGACAGACAGACAGAGGCCGACAGACAGACAGATAGATAAACAGACAGACGGTGAAAAGAGACGGCGTGACAGAGAGAGAGAGAGAGAGAGAGAGAGAGCAGGAACGGGGACAGAGAACAAAATATGGCCGCTCAGCAGGGAATAGGCCGTGATTATCAGGTGATTCGATCCACGTATCGATCCGTCGCAAGCGTGATTAAAGCCTAAAACCCCGACAAGACAAGTGTGTGAGTGAGTCAGTCAGTCTGAAGTGAGTGCACGGTCCCATACGTTTGCACGCTGGCTGCTCATCCGTGTCTGGTGGATGAGGAAAGAATTCTACCAGTTCTAGCAAGTAACCCAACACCGCAAGTTTGCACGTGCATTGCATGCAGTACTGCATTCGGTAATTCTGGTCTGTTTGGGTGTTTAGACTTGGACCTTACCTTGGTTGTGTGAGTAGTGAGTAATTACTGGCAGTACTGCTGATCAGGCCTGGCAGTTGGACCTTCGCTCTGGCCGTTCATTTTTCTGAGGATCGATTTTTAAGCATAATGGTGAGTAAAAACACTAGCCAGGCCAGAGCTTGGTTGTTTTGTTGTTTTCTTTTCTCGACTGCGGGAAGATTATTGTGATTCTGTGAGAAGGTATAGAGATAAGTTATGTCTCTGGCTTGTTGGTGGGCATAGGTGCTCTACCTTGAGTACCTAGCTGATCTATACGCTTATAATGGGAAGAATATTAGTTTACTACCCTTCTTTGCTCCTGTAGTGCCTTTTATGACTGATCCTAACCACGTTTCATAGGCTAGGCCTTTTGCGGTACTTGTGTGAAAGAGAAATTCTAGCTTTCTTGACTTGTTCCTTTTCGTTTTCAGCATTTGAGGGCTTGTGCATTACCGATGGGATCTCTTACCAACGTAATAATTACATTAGTGCACTGGTATTGAATGCATGGCTAGCAGCGCTCAACATGCAGATGTAATTTTTACGATGGTAAGAGATCTCATCGTTAAGTGCAAGTTCTCATTTGTCTCTTTAGCTTGTAGCCTTTTGCGCGCAGTACAGACCGATATTCAACAAAAGGCAGAGACAGTGTTTGTTTGTAGATCTACAAGTATTTCGTCAGTGTTGATGTAGACTAGTCTAGATCGATAACGAGTGCATGTTATGTAATGCCGTGTTCCAATTCAATTCAATTCAGTTCAGTTCAATTCACTTTTGTTCAACTCATGCACAATGGTACATGAGAGCAAACAAACAGCAAGTACAAAACATGTAGTATATAATTTGTGGAACTGAAGTCAGGTGAATTTAGACAGACAAGCTTACCAGTTTACAGTTCTGTATTTGATACCGTAGAGTTGGGACGTATGTTGAGGACATGAGTTTACATAAATTTTCTTGAGGTTAGTTACATGATATTATTCTTACTCTTACATTTTCAATAATCATTGTAATGAAAGTGCATAGTTTTTTTTTCCAGTATTTCTTTTCTCCCAGTACACATTAGTTTCTTAGATTTGACCGTGTTTGAGTGATGACGATAGAATTCACTTGCACGAAATTCGGAGAAAAACGCAGTCGTGTTTGTTTCCTTTTGTTTGCCATGAAGAGACCTCTTTCTATGCTAATTCTTCATGAAATAGTTAAGTGCCTAATTTTTTTAGATCGATGATAGCACATGAATTAGGATCCTGTCACCAAAACCGGCCTAAAATTCTTAACATGAATGACATAAAACTTTCCATTAGCCCTATTATTATGTGGAATACGTCCCTATACGCTGATACAGACGACATGAATACAGTAAAACTAGACCTAACGCAGTGAGTCTTATTAATTTTACAATATTATACCTTAATGTAAGTAGGCATAGGACGCGCAGACCTGATTTGAGTAAACCATTAGTGAGTTCCAAAGCATGTTTGCTTGTGTTGCTAAGAGCAGTACAGGAAATCAGTGCCATTTTACAGTACTTTCAGAGGAGGGGATGAGGGTGTGGGGGTGATTGTTGAAATTTTGGTAATAATCTGTACGTTAAATATAGTACAGTGTACGTTTCAATTACCGTAGCAGGCTTAGAGATGCATGTGAACTAGTAAGGCCTGAATCGTGTCTGTCTATTCTCCTGCCTGTCTAATGNATACTGTAAAACTAGACCTAACGCAGTGAGTAAACTAGACCTAACGCAGTAAGTAATCTAGACCTAACGCAGTGAGTATTATTAATTTTACAATATTATACCTTAATGTAAGTAGGCATAGGACGCGCAGACCTGATTTGAGTAAAACACTAGTGAGTTCCGAAGCATGTTTGCTTGTGTTGCTAAGAGCAGTACAGGAAATCAATGCCATTTTACAGTGCTTTCAGAGGAGGGGATGAGGGTGTGGGGGTGATTGTTGAAATTTTGGTAATAATCTGCACGTTAAATATAGTGTAGTGTACGTTTCAATTAGCAGACTTAGGGATGCGTGTGAACTAGTAAGGCCTGAATCGTGTCTGTCTATTCTCTTGCCTGTCTAATGGTCCATTCCTTCTGTCTGCCTGCCTGTCTGTCTGTCTGCCTGCCTGCCTGCCCCATATCTCTCCCTCTTTCTGTCTATCCGTGTCTGCACAGCTGCCTCTTATTCTATGCTTATTAATCATTGCAATAGACTATGTCTGTTTTAAGGCGCCAAAAAAAAAAAAATACAAAAACCTTGACATTATGCTATCTGCACAGTGCAATAATGCGTATAGATAAACCCATGGGGTTTGATGCATAATAGATTCCCCCGGCGTGGCGTAATGGTAAATGAAAAGTCACTTTACTCTTCGCTCTGGCTTCATCGCTGGCAAAGCAAAGCAACATTGAACTCAAACTGTGTTTCGTTTAGACGAATGCATTACATTTACAGTGTTATGCGTTCAGTCTCTTAAACACAGCGTCAAGTGAATCTGATGATACAGTGCGCCTAGCCATCTACATGTAAACCTATGGTAGATCTGTCAGGAGTTCTGTTCAGCTTGTGTGATACAGAAAATGAAAAACACCATGTGATCGCCCTAAATCTGGAGACTGTCACATCTGCGTGAGCGCATACACGATCTGCCTATCACTATGTGAGTAATGATATACCAGTACGATTGATCCAATCGATCTTAAGGCGTGAAAGAGCGTGCGTTGTTCTAATGACATCATATACTGTATATGGGAGGTCTCCTTCTCTGCTTCTTGTTTGTTTGTTTTTTTCTCCTCTTGCCACATGTAAATGCACAAACTGAATACTGCTTCAGGCATGGTAAGGTTATTTAATAGTTTTGTTTCTTATGAAAGCGAGTATTCATGAGCCAGTTGTTTGTGACTGAGTCAGAAGACCAGCTGCGTGAGGATGTGTATTGAATTAGAAACTGTACTTCAGGTTAATCCAGGCCTGGCCCGAAGGGAAGGGCAGCTCAGTCATTAAAGTCTGTCCAGGGTCTTAAATACATTAAAATTTTATTGTCACCTATAAATCGATGGCGTGAGAAGGGGCACTGGGAGGGAGAGAGAGAGAGAGAGAGAGAGAGAGAGAGAGAGATTGTAGGGCCACGAGAGAGAGAGGGATAGAGAGAAAGAGA
>JAWQUT010000037.1:911242-921242 GCA_033807755.1 Ellobium chinense | reverse complement strand
TTTCTGTCTGTGTCTCTGTCTCTCACCCTGTCGCTGTCTGCCTGTCTCTGTCTGTCTGTCTGTCTGTCTGTCTCTCTCTCTCTCTCTCTCACTCTCTCTCTCTCTCTCTCTCTCTCTGTCTCTCTCTCTCTCTCTCTGTGTACCTCTCCCCACTTTCTGCTGTGCTGCCTACTGGTACGTATAGTGCATGATCGAGAGTGCATTACCGAACATATTGTAGTGGCTGTAAAGGTTATCTACCCTTCGTTAATTACCCAGGAGAAATGAAGACTAGCACCGCCCTGTTATTATCCAGAGCCCATTACGGCTTCGTCATCATAGCAAATCTGCAGTTTATCATGCGCTGGGTCTTTGTCACAATCCAGCAGTCTCCAGGCTCGGCTGTCGCTGATGCATTGTCGGTGCAGTGGGAATGAGGAAGGAGGGGAGAGGGAGAGGGAGGGAGTCCTCTAATTATGGAAGACATAGCAAATCATGTTGCAGTCTTTGCAAAAAAGATTGTCAATATGAGTGATAGGATAGAGAAGCGCATCTCTAAATACACAGCTGACTCGTGTTTCAGCGAAAGTGCACATCCTGTGTTTTGGAAAAAAAAAATGCTCTTCAATTATAATAATGAGGTTAATAAATTTTGCATCCAGGCTATTGCCCGCCCACGTAATTTTACATTATTGTTATTAATATCATCATCCTAGCAGGCCAGGTCATTCATTAACTTTCACAACTCCCTGGGGAGCTTACAGTGCCGCTGCCATGTTAGAGCCGTCAATCATCATTATTCGAACAATATTTTTTTGCTTCCTGTAGCCAGGTACCCACATTACAGATGGATTTGCTGAGGAAATTATGAATGAAATGCACTCCTTAGACGCTTACAGTATGACCATAGAGGTAACATGAGCATTCTTAGTGGAGAGGGAACCCAGTGTTCTGACACTCTTTCTTTTTTGGGACTGGGATATGGCGGTGTTGACTTTATCCAGGAATGCAATGTATCTTATAAATAATCTGTTAAGTGACAAGTAAGTTAGACCTGAAAGTACCTTGCACTACTAACTCCATAAACTCTGTCGGTTTTACTGAAATAAGAATTTGCTTGTTCTGCATAATCTCTGTACAGATCCTTACAAAATTTATGGGCACGGACATTGAACTGACTTAGTCATCGGTGTCGGTAGAGTTTGCGCAACCTTGGATTTTCCAAGTTTTATCAAACCAAGAATTTGCTCTTTCAAATCCGAACAAAGGTAGTTTCACACTTTATTGGCACGGACAAGAAGAATGGACTAGATAGAAACTGACACTTGAACTCAGTGAAGACTGCGCTGCCGGCAACTATGAATAGCATTGTTCTGTCAAATCTGAAAATAGAAACTGATTCACACTGCTTTTGGATATGAACAGAGTAACCTTTGAGGAAGGGTGGATGAAGTGGGGGGAGGGAAGTAGAAAATATGTACAGTAAGCTCTAAAGAAACATCTGGCATCCGATGTTAATCTCCGCGTGGTGTGTGCGTAAACTTCTCTCCCCCATCCTTCACATACATCAATACAAATCGTATATCATAATATTATGTGTTGATGTATATACTGGTATTCCACAAAGTAGGTAAAATACAAGTTTTGGGTATAATTTTTTGTAAAAAATGTTAAAGCCAGTTCTGATGTCGGGGTCAGATCGTATGTTCGAGCGCATAGTTAAGCAAAAACGTAAAATATTTAAGGAATGAAGTCTATTCATGCTAACATACAGGTAGTTTTCATTGCCGTCAATTTGGATCTTACGAACCCTTGTGGGAGAGGCGGGAATGCGAATATGGAATTTCCTGGTGTTAGTGTCATATTTCATGTTACAAACTAGAATTAGTTGTGAATTTCACTTCAGGAGATGCCACTTGCACATGCCTTCCTCCACCATAATAGACTGTATGAAAATGAGTCTCCAAATAAGGCCACCCTGCCATAGGGGATGCAGGTAAAGCTAATTCAGTCAGTCAGTCAGTCAGTCAGTCAGTCATTCAGTCAGTCAGTCAACTAGAAGATAAAAGGTCTTTCATCTGTGAACTTAATTGTTCTGTGAAATACGAACAACATTATACATGGACATCGATGACATTCAACATTTTTGATACCAAATAGTGTAGCAAGTAAATCCCTCATTCCATCCCTATCACCCATACAATATTCCATCATGAGTCTGTATGAGAGCTTAGTGAACATTACATTGGTGCATTGGTGCTGAATGCACCTTTAGTTGCGTTCAACATGCGAGCTAATGTCAAGGGTAATGTCAAGTTAATTGCATCGTTAATGCGCAAGCTCTCTATAGCATTTGAAACATTTCATTTCTAAGCTACTAAAGTACAGCTACGAAAAGTATTCCTTAAGAAAATCGAAAGTACATGTACAGGCCTTTCCTTTCTGGGCCAGAGAACGAAGTAGTCTGACGTCTTATATTTCAGTCTAATCGTCAGGAGCTCCCCGTAACCTCTTAAGAGTTTAGTGTGTTTACACTTTGATAAAAATTCTGTTTTAAGATCTGGTAAATAAATCTGTACAGATGTTCCTTTTCCCATATGTTTTTACAGAGATTTTCGTGATAATCGGTCCCTTCGACAGTCGACCTTTCCCGATTTCAGGCTCTGACCGACATAACGAAGAGAAGATTCGGGGTATAGATGTAATATAGTGTGAGAACCTCACTAGGTCAAGAATTCTCAGATTTTGGAATGCGTATCATGTTGGAGATAGAGTTTTGTGGATTGGGTGTGATCGGGGGAGGGGGTAGGAATAGGTGGGGATTTTTAATTCTTTTTTTTTTTTAAGGGGGAGGGGAAGCTGGAGTGCTCTTCATTCGTGAGGGTTAGTACGGAAACAAAAAAAGATTACATTTGTAGTGGAGTTAAAAACAAGTTAAAATTGGCCACTCAGGAGAGGCGTATTAGTATTATTGGGGCAGGACTGGTGAGTATAGATATGAGGCTATACGTCTTGAAAATGAACTTTACGGAAACCCTTTTATTCAAAACTAGGGCTGCTAGAAACATTTTGCAAGTTTGAACACAACACAACACAACACTTGGGTTAGATTAGTCCTGTTGATACTGCTTTGTATATTATCAGTATTGTTCTGAACACGTTAACAAAAAAAAAAATTGACGAGTCTAGTGTGCTATAGTCTGAATTTCTCACAATATATATTATTACATTTATCTCGTGACCTCACATTTTAAAGGTACATTATTTTGTCCTCCTCCCGTTATATATTATTTAATATCTGATATGTCATTAAANGGGGGGGGGGGTGGAGTGCTCTTCATTCGTGAGGGTTAGTACGGAAACAAAAAAAGATTACACTTGTAGTGGAGGTAAAAACAAGTTTAAATTGGCCACTCAGGAGAGGCGTATTAGTATTATTAGGGCAGGACTGGTGAGTAGAGATATGAGGCAATACTTGAACATGAACTTTACGGAAACCCTTTCATTCAAAACTAGGGCTGCTAAAAACATTTTGCAAGTTTCAACACAACACAACACAACACTTGGGTTAGATTAGTCCTGTTGATACTGCTTTGTATATTATCAGTATTGTTCTGAGCATGTTAACAAAAAACAAAAAAAAAAGAAAATTGACGAAGCCAGTGTGCTATTGTCTGAATTTCTCCTAATTAATATTATTACATTTATCTCTTAACCTCACATTTTAAAGGTACATTATTTTGTCCTCCTCCCGTTATATATTTAATATCTGATATGTCATTAAACGGGTGCGTTCATTTTTACGAGGACAGGCGAGAGGCCGTGTATGCATACGCGAGTAATTGTGAGTAATGGTTTGTTATTGTGTCCCTGTGTGCATAAATGTGTCAAGCCTCTGTTGAATAGTTTGGGCAGTAATTGCTCACAGGTAACAGGTGTTGTCAGGATGTGGTGAACTACAGGCAGTGCACTTGTTGTGATGTACATATTGTTATTAGCAGTGATTACAATCGGTCCCTGTGGAGATGAAGGCATGTATAATATGGCAGTAGTGAGATTATTTGTTATCACCATGGTATTGGCTTCAACAGTCGGGCTTCCTACGACGTAATGTATGGAATAGATATTAAGACAAGGCATGTCTCTTGAGACAAATGCCACTTTTTGATAATACTGTATCATGATGAAAACAGTATCTCTATTGTAAATCTCTCTCACTGTGCGTAGCTTGCCGATACGTTGCCGTGAATTTGTTATAGACTTAGATAGGTCTGGCTCTGTATATCTGTGTGAGGAAAGAGAGGTGGGGGGAAGGGGGGTGTTGAGCTGTATGAGTGTAAGTGTGTGTTTGTGTGTATGTTTTGGAGAGATAGCTGGGTCTGGGAGTGTTGTAAACGCCATCTACAGTATTTCAGAATGGCCTTTTAAACAATTGCCCTGTTTTGAGAAAGCATGAGATAATTTCAATGCTTGTGCGTCATTCAAGCATTATAGACAATGAGGCACATGTCATCTTGCCTTCTAAAATCGCTATGATGAACCATTTTGTATAAATTTTCAGTGTGACATTTGATAATAACGTACCCAGATCTTTACTCCTGTGCCACATTGTTTTGTACGTCTTGGAGATGCCATATTCAGGTGGTCACCACCAAAAAAAAAAAAATCTGCGTGTTAACTTGCTTTCTAAAATCGCCATGATTAAGCATTTATTTAAATTTTCGGTGTGACATCATAATTATAACGTTACGCATGCCCTTTGATCCAGTGACCCGTCTTTTTCAGCTTTTTGGAAATGTCCAGTGAGGATGGTCACCACAAAAAAAAAGGCAGTTTATCGCACTGACCCCAACGGTGTATTGCTAAGTCTACATACTGCACACATTACTACACACATACATATACCGTTGTAGTATATTTTTTTATAATAAACATTTCACCGCAAATCAATCTGCGTTTTTCAGTAATGGTAGAAGCTGAGAATCAGGCAGTTGCCATCTGTTTAGCGTCATCAGAACAACATTTCAGTTTTATCTCGGTAGATACAATTTACCCTTATTGTGGACTTAACAACAGAACATACCACACGTGAATGAAAATATGAAATCAGGCTAAGACAAAGAACTCATCAAAAACTGGCCGCATTCTTTGGAGCCATATGCCACTGGCAGGGATTTGTCTCTCAGGCAGGGCCTAAAGCCATTTTCCCCCACGTACTGGTAAAATCACTTTTCATAAGTTGTTGGGAAAAATCTTGAAATGTCAGGTAAAGTTTCAAAATGGCTTGATTTTCTTCCTTTTTAACAGTAAAATTATAGGATATTATCCTATTTCCATAGGATATTATCCTATTTCCCACTAAACTTTTTTTCTTCAAATCTGTGCGAAGGGAAACGTAAAGTCAAAAAAAAATCACACCAGCTCTAGGGGGAAAAGCACATAACCAGAGTGGCAGTACTGACAAAGGCCAGATGCCAAGTAAGTGGATACCGGTGATATGGTTCCAGGTCTACGTCATACAGTACCTCTTATCAGCTCAATCGAGATTACAGGTCATTATGTATGGCCAGGCTTGTGTCTGGAAGTAGGTATCAAACTTCAGCAGAGACCCTTAGTCCCTTAGCACACAAAAGCTGCCCACAAAGTTGGCATAAAATTACGTTAAGGTTCGCAACAGGTACAATTGGATCCTTGCGTCAGTTGTAGGCCTCTACTCCTTATCAGTTCAATCGAGATTGTAGGTCAGTAGGTTTCGGCATAGAGATCTAAAGGAACCTCTGTAATAAGTGCTAGAAGGAATTTCCATTCGATTTGAGCATCAGTTGTAAGCCCCCACTACTTATCAGCTCAGTCGAGATTGTAGGTCAGTTAGTTTGACCGAAGGTGGATCTTTAAGTTAGTACTAATGTTTCAGTATAGATCTACAGGAACTCTGTAATATGTGCTAGAAGGAATTTCCATTGGATTTATGAGTCAACTAAAGGTCCTATTCCTTATTAGCTTAGTGGAGATTGTGGGTCAGTAAGTTTGACAGGAGCCGTATCTTTAATGAGTATTAAAGCTTTGAAAGTACAGAGGAACTTAAGTGTTAGAAGGAACTTCCGTTGGATGTGTGTGTCAGCAGTAGTCCCTACTCCTTATCAGCTTAGTTGAAATTGTGGGTCAGTAGGTTTAACCTGAGCTGTGTCTTTAAGTGAGTGTTAAACTAAAGCTTTTAGAGCAGAGAGAAATTTAAGTGCTAGAAGGAACCTCTGTTGGATACGGGCGTCTACTGTAAGCACTATTTCTTATCAGCTTAATCGAGTCTGTAGGTATAGGTAAAGCCGAAACTGTGTCTTTCAATAAGTAAATATATTAAAGCTTCAGCCTAGAGGAACGTCTGTGATTAATGTTAGAAAGAACTTCCATTCCAGAGTAGTTGAGACGGAATTAAGCAAGGGTTCCCAAGTTGTAAGATCACAAGATCTCTAGGCCATCATCATAAAACCCTATCAGCTTAGCAGTGGTTTACATGCTATAGCTTTGGTTTCGATCAAAGACCATTAGATTTCTGTCTTGAGAATAAAATCTTTCAGGAACATTTATCATCCTTAAAATCATAAAAGGTGAGCTATTTTTCAGCCAGTGCTTGTGTGGCCCAAAATGAGCAAGGGAGTGTTTGGGATCAAGTCATCCTCCTGCTTCTAAGTGAGTTGTGTGCAGTGATCAGCTTGTGTCCTTTTTTTTATGTGCCTGAAGGTAGAATACTTATAGTACAAAGAATTTCCGAGGAAGCTTAGAAGACACTGCCAGATGTTTGTATTCCGTATCTGACTGGGCCCAAAGGTCCAAAGGACAAACAGTGGAACTCTGTTAACACGATCATTGCATAGCACAACAATCTGTTTAACACACTCTCATTCAAACAATTCCAACTGCTCTGTTCTGCATTTAAAAAAAACCTATTGGATAACACAAAACTTCTTGTAACACACCATCAAAAGCTTGGTCCGAAGAGTGGTTATGTTGTCAGAGTTCCACTACACGGTACATCTCTGTGTCAAATTTTCTAGCTATCCAGCGGATTAATGGTCAGTATATTTCTCCGGCACCAATCTGCAAACAGACCATCAAAAGCTTGGTCCGAGGGATGGTTATGTTATCAGTGTTAATAATAATAATAATAATAATAATGCGGTTTATGAGTCTCGTATCCAAGATAATGCCCACTCACGCGACCTCACACTATTAAAAGTGTATCTCACTGTACTGTACATCCCTGCGCCAAAATTTTCCACCTATCCAGGGGAGTAATGGTCAATATAATTATACCTCCATCAACCCAACCTTCTGTCTGAATAGAGATATTTTTAGTTACATGGAAATAGATGTTAAGTTACAGCCTGATGACTTATCGCACATAGATCAAGCTTACAGGCGAAGTTTATCGACCTGGGTTTTGTCCCCCTAGACTAATATAGCCATGGGTGGCCCAAAAATCCCCAGTTTGTACGACTGGGACTCTGGGATTTCCCCCCATCGTGCTATTCCTTATCTGTGCACTAATTTTCATTGGGTGAAACATCATCGGCGCTGCTCGATTTCGCCGTAAGTGTGTTAGTGTTGTCAATGTTTTAGCAAAGAAAATGCATGTTGAATGATACTCCAGCGGTTGCTGCTCGATTTCGCCGTAAGTGTGTGAGTGTTTGTTAGTGTTTTAGCAAAGAACGTGCTCACCGGATGAAGCACTAACATTGCTGCCCTATATCGCCGTAAGTGTGCTAGTGTTTGTCAGTGTTTTAGCAAAGAAAATTGGGTAGGGAAGGGATCATGCAACGGCGAAATGGAGTTTTGCACGATGACGCTGACACGGTATTGGTGCTGGAATCGTCTTTCATATTATGCAAGGATACACGATTTGTCTTCTGTCCACTTAGATCTTTAGAGTCTGGGTAGACTGATTTAATAATCGCGTGGATGAAAAACAAACCAGTCTCGAGCTAACCAGAACTGGAGACGGTGTTTACACTGGGCAGTCTGGCAACTTAATAATCTCATGTGGCACTTCCTTGTGGCAGTATGAAGTTACATGAGTGTCTGTCACACTTCCTCATAACATTACTAGCCCAGTGGCGTAGCAATTGGTTTTACAATTANGGGGGGGAGGGGGGTAGAGAGGGGAAGGTATACCACATATCAAATCAAGTAAATTTTATGTAAAAAATTTTCACTTCAGCATAACGACGGTCTTAATATATAATCAGCCAGACTGACTATACGTCATACATAAACTTGGCCGGTCCTGTGCGAAGACCGACGATAAAGTTATCTGAGGCTCAAAGAGGACTGTTGCGAAACTTTGCTGGTTATTTTGGTGCCAAAAGAAATATAAATTATAGGTGCCTAAAACCTAGATGTAGATCTAGGTGTCTGCATGTATATTTAGTATAGGTGCCTTAAACCTAGATGTAGATCTAGGTGTCTGCATGTATATTTAGTATAGGTGCCTAAAACTTAGATGTAGATCTAGGTGTCTGCATGTAAATTTAGTATAGGTGCCTTAAACCTAGATGTAGATCTAGGTGTCTGCATGTATATTTAGTATAGGTGCCTAAAACCTAGATGTAGATCTAGGTGTCTGCATGTAAATTTAGTATAGGTACCTAAAATCTAGATGTAGATCTAGGTGTCTGCATGTAAATTTAGTAACCTTTCACTAACATTATATTATTAGATGACCGATATAATTATCGGGTACTTTAGCTGAAGCCACGGGTCAGAATGGTTACAGCATAAGATTCAAGCTCAGACGGTCATGGATTCAATATCTGCCACGGTCATGTTGTGATGCTGTGAGAAAGCATTTTATTCACATTTTTGTCAGTCCATCTATCTGTGAAATGGGTACCTCGCTATAGGCAGTGGAAAATATAGTCATAATGATAGTGATCGGAGTCTGTGAATGGCAGCGGCTCTGTTTGCCCCCCCCCCCCCCCCCCCCCANCCACTCACACACACACATGAATCTGAGAAAATCCTTGAGTGATCTTGCCTGCAGTTGTTGTTGTTGTTGTTGTTGTTTTGTCGTCGTCGTAGTCGTCACCATCATAATAAATATGAGGGAGTATGAGTCTAGAGACGAGATTTATAAATCCCATTATCTCTATTTTTATTTGGTGATTGGGAATTGTGGTTTATGCAATGATCGTGCCTTGGGGAAAAAAGCAGTGAATATGAGACATTTCGGGCTTGTTTGGGCGAAAGAGGTATGGGAGTCTTCCAGAAGGTTCATAGTCTATATGTTACCGCGGCAAGACCTCCCTTCAACCCCAGTTTGTCTATGCCCCTGCACCAGTGCCCTTCTCCTTCACCACCACCCGGAAGTCTAGTAATATTACCTTGCTTGCATCGGTAGTTGTTTGTCTTTCATGAATTAAATTAATGTCTCGTATCGATTTCTCTGTCTGCTTCCTCTGCAAGGCCCCGGGGTCTGTACAATACATAATCCCACTGTCGCCCTTGACATGCGTTTCTACCGCGGTAAGGGAGGGAGGCACATCTGTATTATCAAGAGACAAACTTCACGACATTGCCTTCCGCTGCTCCTTCTTTAATATTTGCAAGCCAAAACGCGAAGAATAAAGAAATTTACTTTGATATATAAATTGAACTCCTCTTGTTCCTCCTACCCTTTCCCCCTCTCCTCCTCCTCCTCCTCCTCATCATCATCATCATTATTACAGACCTAGTTCCGAAAATGTGGATTGTTTTTTGGAGTGTTTTTTCTATTAAAACCTTACTGGTGGAGAACGCCTTCCTTCCATTTTTCCAATCATTATTACAGACCTAATGTTTTCTAAACTAAAGGTCTACCATAGATTAGAATACTGGTACATAATAAAGATCGCCGTGATTTTTAAAATTCATTTTCATATTGTTCTTTCCAGTCATTTGTCATCGTAGACTGAACGACTGTCATAGATTGATGTGTCCGATGATTGTCGAAAACATTTCCTGTGGGCGTATCCGGGTAGCTTGGGAT
>JAWQUT010000037.1:898870-910587 GCA_033807755.1 Ellobium chinense | reverse complement strand
GGGTATGAGATTATGTAGGGGATGTTTTGATGTATGTCCACATGCACATATGTATTTATTAAGACGGTACGTACCCACTGTGGTAGTCGTATAACGCGCCTTAGTCAGCATTCTATTATGTTTGGGCATGTATCACACTTTCCGCCCCCCTCTCCCCCGACCCTCTTTATGTTCTGGCGTGCAAACTCATATCTCAGCGGGTAGCTTCGCCAACTTTAGGAATGAACTTCAAAGGAATCAGTGTTGTTATTTTTTTTTAAAGGAATCAGTGTTAAGCCTAGCATGCAAATATAAATATTCTTTATAAAGTGGATAAACAAGAAGAAATTAACCCATTTGCAGTTATGTGCCACAAAAATTTTACACAATTGAATTATCAAAGCTTAGTCTTGTAAATATCTTGAATACCTGTGACGTGAACTGAAATGTATTATAAATGATAAGGAAGCATGAAAGCATGTACGGACGAATAGCGATAGTAAGAAAGAGAGAATATTTGGTAGCTGAGTGAGAATGGAAGTGGATGGCAGTCGAGTTGTGAACGCGGATGGTACAATATGTAGTAATGGAAGAACTGATGTGCGACAGATAGTAGTGCGAAATGAGGTGCAGATGGATGTCGTGTAATATTATTCAGATGTATATTATTTATGTTAAGCATTGGCATTAATATTAAACTGAGCATTAAAATGTAAGCACCCGCATCAAGGCTAAAAAACGAAAGTAAAACAGAAATGGAAAAAAATTATTTTTTGAAGCTTTTTGTTCAAAACGAAACGAAATTAAAACGATTTTGAACAACAAAATAAAATGAGAACGAAAAACGAAAACGAGAATAACATCAAACCTAGATTGAAACTTAACGAAATATCATCCGCAACTTCAAACGAAAACGAAAACATCAAAAATCGTTTTTCAAAACTATTTTGAAAGCAATTTCGTTTTCGTCTTTATAATTATTGTGGGACTCAGCTAGTGTGAGATACCTGGAAAACTATTCTGAAGGTTATTTCGTTTTCAGTTATATAACTATTGTGGGACTCACAACCGCATCGTGTCTGTACGTATGCATGTCTAACTTTTGCCTTTCTCTCCATTTCTCCCCTTCTCCAACGAGACATCGTGTCTGTACGCATGCATGTCTAACTTTTGCCTTTCTCTCCCTTTCTTCCCTTCTCCAACTCTCTCCCCGCCCCCCTCCCCCTTCTCTGTCATCCCTTTTCGTCCTACCCATCTGACCTGCTATTGGAAAATTCATTATATGGACAATGAAAAATAGACGTGGACATGAAAGCGCACTTTACAGCCTGAAATCAATTTATCGGTGTGTTCCTAAGCTATTGTCTACAAGGCCTCTGTCTCTGGGCTGTGCGCTTTCATACATCCATATATATAATTTTGTTCACCCTATGATTCTCATTGTAACTTTATCTGTCTGCTTATCTCTTTGTTAGCTTCTTACTTATCTTTTCCATCTGACTTCTTCCGCTGCTCTCATTCTCTGATAGGCTTTAATCATCGCTCTCCTTTCTCTCTCTCTCTCTCTCTCTCTCTCTCTCCCTTCTCTCTCTCTTTCTCTCTCTCCTCTCTTTCTCTCTCTCTCCTCTCTCTCTCTCTCTCTCTTCTTCTTCTCACTCACTCACCCACACCTTATACACTCACTCACTCACTCACTCACTCACTCACTCACTCACTCACTCACTCCTTTTCTCCACCTCTCTNCTCTCTCTCTCTCTCTCTCTCTCTCTCTCTCTCTCTCTCTCTCTCTCTCTCTCTCTCTCTCGCTTTCAGAAGCCCTGTACCATTCATATGAACTCTTGAAACGTGTCTCTATCATTGTGTTTCCTTCTGTCGGTCTGATACCCTCTATTTCCTTTTTACTCCCTGCCTCCCTCCCTCTTTCTCGTTCACTTGCTCCTCACACACTTTTCTTTCCATCGTGTCCCCTGTGATCACGTGGTCTTTCCCATTCTTTGTGTTTATTTCGCTCATTCATCTTCTCTCTTTTCATTCTTTCTCTCCCCCACCCCTTCTATCTGTCTCTCCGGAAATTCAATAAAGCCATCATGACAACGGTCTCCACAGCCGAGAAATCCAATCTGTCTTTCATTCCTCATCCCATTGTTCTACAAATGTTCAATACTTTTTTCACATAAACCTTTTCTTTATTCCCCCCCCCCCCCCCCCCCCNCCCCTTAAAACTCATCTTCCTGTCCTGAAGTCCTAAATTTCCGCCTGTATCTTATCTTTTTGTTGACAACTCACGTTTGTCTGACACTAGCACTCATTCTCAGTCTCGACATATCTCTTTCATAAAAAATTATTCTCCCACCATAAGCCCGGATATTTGAATATCATCATGATACTCAATCGCCCCAGTATAAAAAACATAGACCCGCTTCTGATGTTTGTTTGTTTGTTTGTTTGTTGGCTTTCTCTTTTTTTTCTTCCTCTCACAACTATGCCTTTAATTTCTCAGATGCAGCTCTACAATGGAACATATCGCATCACCAAACAAAAAATTACGTACCTCAAAATCCAGCAAGTTTAAGGGTTAAAGAAAAACTGGAACAAAGTGTAAGTTTATTAGCAGAAATATAGTCTATAACCTAGTCTATAGTTGCTGCAACTTTCATTGATCTACCTGCATGTAGGTGCTATACCTTTGGTACAGCAAACGGAAAAACATTAAAATAAATCCGCTTGCTAGAGAAGCTGCCTATCAGTCACGCCAGTGGTAGATATTAGTTATGTTCTTAATTTTTTAGTGATGACCTAACCTTAGCTTCTAGGTAACTGAAAACGACAGCATTATCAAGCCAAGTTTCAGCTGCACAGAAGTGACTCTTCGGGAAGATGGTATGCCGGGTGCATGGATATGACATACAAACTTTGGTGCTGAACGTGCGTCAAGAATTCTAACAGATCAGTATAACAATGCAAAGTTGGAGCGCCGAACTTGAAAATAAAAGCAAAGCACGTTTCTCTAGGGTCATAAAAACTCGACCTGAACAGAATCCTATTCATGTGATGTGCCGAAACACTTTGTTATTATCTTGACAAAATGTAGACTGTGATCTCTCTTTTAACACATCCCGATTAAGATATCCGATGTATTCTTTATATACAGACCCTCTGAATAGCTCATCGAGTCGTTTTATCAACATATCCACAAGATTTTGATTTCAAAGGATGAATGCGTCATTAGTGGTTCCTTATGTGCTCTTTCTCTCGTTCTCTCTCTCTTTTACTCTCTCTCTCTCTCTTTCTCTCTCTCTCTCTCTCTCGCACTCACACACACACACGCATACGCACACACACACACACACACACACACACACACACACACACACACACACGCACACAACCACACACACACAACACACACACCACACCCACGCACACTTCTCTCCTTTCTTTTCCTCTCTCAACATTTCCTCTGTCTTCGAATCCAACCCCTGTCTTTAGAAAAAAAATCCAATTTGGACGTGTGAAAGACCTGATCGTTGCAGGAAAAGTTCAGTCCTTTTGTCTCCCTCTGCTATAACTGTCTGCTCTCCCCTTTAATCTCTTTGCTTCATTAATCTTCTCTGCCGGCTCATCTTTACTTCCTGTTTGTTATTTGTCATTCTCTCTGTCTGTCTGCCTGTTTGTTTCTTCGTAGCCCTCTCTCTCTCTCCCTCCCTCTCTCAGCCTTATCTCTCTTTCTCCTTCTAATAGCCTTCAATTTCTTTCTCTCGCACTCTCTCTCTTTCTCTCTCTCTCTCTCTTTCTCTCTTTCTTTCTCTCTTTCTCTCTCTCTTTCTCTTTTACTGGCGTTCTCTAGGGAAATTTGGTTTGAGATACAATTTGTGTTCCCTTGTCCTTATCACCTGCGCGTCCATCTTCTATCACATGCAGTCTTCCATCTTTCTTTCTTTCTTCACTTCATAATACATGTGTTGATGTTAAAAGTCGTATTTCACATATAGGAGTTTTGGAGAAAAAAATTACGATCACAGAGAACCATGTTATCACTATCAGCTTGAAGAGAACGAATCCATCCAAAAAAAAAATGTGTTATCGAAAGTTTTTGAATCCATAATTCATGAATTCCGCAAATGTCATCCAAACTATATAAAATTTATGAACAAAATGACATAAACGACTGATTTATGGATACAATCTTGGACGGTGTGCATGCACTTTGACACAATTCTGCGTGAGCTCACCACTTCCAAAAGCAGTTTTTTTTTTGTTTGTTCTCTTTCTTGTTTCTTGCTCGCTTTCAGACTCTCTCCTCTGGATAATAAAGGGTTTATCTTATCTTATCTTATCTTATCTTATCTTATCTTATCCTATCTTATCTTATCATCATACCTTCTCATCTTTCCAGTATTTTTCCAGCTGTGTTATTTTATCCTTGCTTTGTCAGATACTCTCTCTCTCTCTCTGTCTCTCTCCCTTTCTCTTTCTCTCCCTCCCCCTCTCTCTCTCTCTCTCTCTCTCTCTCTCTCTCTCTCTCTCTCTCTCTCTCTCGTCTTTTTGCTTCCTTTCTGTCATGGTGTTTCTGTCTATTGTTTCTGCACTGTCATTTGATCCGCAGCCATTCAGTCATTGCCTTTCCCCTAGCCGTTCTGTTCTAGAGGTGTCAGCTTGTCTATCATTTTTTTTTCTCTTGTGTCAGTGAATAGCTGCGGCACTGTTATTCGGTCCCTGCCTCTCTGTCATTGTTTGCAGTGCACTCTTATTCCCCCACTCCCCTTTTTTTTTCACGGTCTCCCCCCCCCTTCCCCACATCCTCCGGCTCCCCATGTGTCTCTCTTGCATTCGGAGCCCCTTTCCCTATCCCTTATATACTTTCCATCAAGCTCCTCCTCCCTCCCTCTCTCTTTCTTTCTCTAACCCTCCACTCCCATCCACTCTTCTCTTTCTTTATATCTCCTCATAAGCCCTTTCCTCATCTCTTCCCTCTCCCTTCTCTATTTCCAACTTCCCATCCTCGTTTTTTCCTCCCTTTTCTTCCCCTTTCCCCTTCTTTCTCTCCATCCTCTCATCCCTCGTTCGTTCTTCAACCCAAATCCCAGAGATTTTAGCAGTCTCTATCGATCTCACTTCACTCTCTTGCTCCCCCNTCTTGCCCCCCCCCCCTTCCGCCTTCCTCATCAAGTCCCATAAAGCCCTTCTCCGAGCCAACAAGCCTGCGCAACTACATCGATTCTGTTATTTCTATTCAGTGATTCGCTTGTAAACACTTTAGGGTCGTTGGATGTCTGATGTTATGGTTATTTCAGAGACTGCACAACGATAGTTTTGGCCAGTGACATTTTGTGATGGTGATAGAGATGTTAATTGTGGCTTTACTGTGAGTATTAAAGGCTATCATAATGAGACTGACACGCGTCTGGAACTTGGTAAATATTTTTTTTTATTGTGCTAGAGGAAGGTTAGGTCCAGACCAAGGGCTACTGAGCTGTGAGCTGTGCTGTAGCTGCGTGAGGTAAGGAAAGGATAGTCTTTTTAATCCCGTTAACCCTCCACACCAGAAAAGCTAGCGGTCACCGAGTGATGTTGCGCTTCTTGGGTGGACGGTTCATGAGAATAAAGAGACTGCCTTTGTGTTGCGAAGGAATACTTCACTTAAGTCGCTTATTTGATATGTATGTATGTATGTATGTATGTATGTATGTATGTATGTATGTGTGTGTGTGTGTGTGTGTGTGTGTGTGTGTGTGTGTGTGTGCGCGCGCACGCGCGCGTTTGTTGACGATGGTGTTCCTGCTAAATTATAGACTATAATGGCTCTTGTCATTATGTTCCTCATTATGTTTTCTCGGTTATCTTCAGTAATTCTCGTTGTTGTTGTTACTGTTGTAGCTGAAGATACGGCTGCTGCATAGTAGATATGGTTTGTCATCACCGTTCTTGTTATATTTCTTGTATTTCTGTCATCTCTTGTGTTGTTGTGGTGTAAGTGCTGGTGCTGCCGTGCTATGGCCGTTGTTACTGTTGAACTTTCAGAGCTACTGCTTAATTTGTTGCCGCTATTTATTATTTATGCATCAGAAAATGTTAGTCCGCACTGGATGAATAAGTAAATGGAGAAAACTATATGTGTACGAATTTAACAAACTTGACACATACATTTTCAGATGTGTCCTTCGTTAGATGATAGTGACAGACAAACACTTATTGAATATGTTACTGTTGTTGATGATCCTCTTTGTTGATTTTGCTATTGTTATTAATGCTTTCGTTGTTGTTGTGGTTTCTAAAATGTTGTTAATGTTATCACTGTAGCTGTTGTTATGACTGTTGTTGCTGTTGTTATTAACTTGTTACTAAAGGTGTTATCAGTTATGTTCAGTGTTATTAATTCTGTCGTATATTTTTATTGATATTGTTGTTGCAGTTGTTGATAACGTTACAGTTGCTGTGAATGCTGTTCATGTTGTTGTTAATGTTGTTACAGTTGTTGTTGTGTCAGTGTTAAAGCTGTTGTTAAAATTATGTTGCTGTTAACGCCAATGTTGTTGTTGTTGTTACCATCGTTACTTTTTGTCATGGTCGTCACTGTTGTTGTTGCAACAACTGCTGCTGCTATGTTTGGTACACGACATTGATTTTTCGTGATTTACAGTCCATGCTTTGACACCCACATTTTTTCCCCTGGCTGTCTGACAGTAAGCTCAGCGTCCTTCGATCGTACAGAGTTCATACTGAGCTCCACCTAATAATACATCATTAGGGTTGCTTTTGTCGTTGGGTTCGCTAGTTTCACTTTGTATTGTGAAGGTCTGGCACGGCCATCGCATCAAGGTTTTAGGGTGATTTTGAACATATTGACGTATAACGTTGTATTTGACATAGATGAAATGTGAAAGAGACATGATTGTGTTAAACGAGTTCGGTAGTATTTTGGTAGGTCTAAATCCTCATAGAACTGTTGCATTCTTTACATTTTTGAGTCCGCACATGAACTTAGATAGGTTACCATTATCAGAAGGCGGTCTAAAATTCTGAACAAAATTACATGTGTACTGAGATTTACTCAATTTGTGAAATACGCCCTTATCCGATGGCCTTAAACCAGAGTGATTTGTGATTCGTGTCCCTGTATTTAATACGGTAAGACCATGGTAAACAGCTACCCTTCAGACCGGTTATGATAGACCGTGATATCTCTGGACTGTGTTAACCATTGTATTCTTGATCGAGACAAGACCTTTATAAGAACTGGAACAATGTAACTAGGGCGAGTAGTATAGTCTTTATCATTAGGCTTACAATCACATACTGCAATTTTGATGCAATTGATGTTTCTTCTTGTTACTGTTGTTATTTTGTTGTTGTTGGTGGTGGTGGTGATGATGTTGTTGTTGTTGTTGTTGGTGGTGGTGGTGGTGGTGGTGGTGGTGTTGTCGTCGTCTTCTTTGTTGCTATAGTCTTGATGATGACAGTCGTCGTTGCTGCCTTTGTTTTATTGCTGCACCTGATTTGCAGGTATTATTAGCATAGGCCAGAAAAACCTATGACACAAGACAAAACGAAACACTCTACTAAGCCAGTACTGTTGGTGTCTATTTTTAACGCTGATATAATGCAGCCAGTTTCCGGTATGTAGTCAGGCGTGCTGAGAACGTCTCAACGAGTCACTGCACGGCTTAGGAATGTGGGCACGACGAAAGTGGGTCAAGTTCAAGAGTGCGAGAAGGGCTTGCGAGACATATTTTTTTTTCTTTTTTTGCCCCTCGCGTTTACTCACAAGACGTCTAGTCGATGAGTAATATATTATGAGCATTATATCGTTTGCGCATGCCTTGGAAGGTTAGGGCACACTGGGCTGCATTGAAAGCCGAAAGTAATGATTTCTGGAGTAACGGCTGTGAGTGCAAGAGTAGTTCCCCACATTCCCCTTTCCACAATAACAATAACAATATATTTATTCAGCTTGAAGACAACAACTTGTTACAAATGAGCCGACAATAACAAGGTTCTTAACAATGTCCTACCTTCCCTCTCTTTCTCTCTCTCCCTCCCTCCATTCCTCTCTCTCCCTCTCTCTATCTCTCTCTCTCTGTCTGTTTCTCTCTCTCTCTCTCTCTCACACACACACACACACACACAGACACACACACACACACACACACACACACACACACACACATACATACACACACACATATATACACGCGCGCGCGCGAGTGTTTCCCTCTTCTTCAGTTTGTCTGCGTTGACGTTACGAAAAGTTTGCAACCGCACATATCACCACGAACAATTTCGTCATGCCCATAATACATTATTTTGCCTAAGTCACCTTTTGAGGTTTTGACAAATCTAGCACTCTGAATTCATTACCCAAGCTAATGGTAATAATAGCTGAAAAAAAATGAATGGAGCAGCAGAATAGTAGAGGCAGTTCAAAGCATCCCGGAATGAACATGACGATTTGGCTTGCAGTTGCAGGCACCTCCGTGCACACTACCTTGTGTGAGCATCATTCTGTTTGTGTCTGCTCACTGCCTACTTCTGCGAAAGTGCTCAGCTTCCACCGTTTGCCACTTCCATACCTCTTAGGCCTATAATAACTTAATCTCGTGAGTGCATTGCCACAGGAATCTCAATCATACATCGAGCGAGTTCTGGAAAGCTCATCGGCGCCATCCATGTGTTGTTGTAAATCTCTCAATGCATGCTGTAAGAGATACAACACTCGTACCATGCGTCGCCCTTAAGACAGAGTGAGAATGTCATTACTTGCGTGCCAATAACAATAACAATATTTATTTAGCTCTAGTAGATAACTGCAGCTGAGTAATGCACACATATTAGTGAAGAGAGAGGGGAAAAATCGAGGGCACATGCACCTCAGAAGTGACCCTATTGAAATGATAAAATTATGATAAGATCAGAAATAATGGCGGAGAGTAAGAAATATTTCACACAATATGATCGTTCATATTACATACATACCCTCTTCAAAAAAATTTGCACAAACGTATATGTATTCCTAATCATTCCAGTGTAATGCGTACTAAGTAATTAAATAGAAGTAGCAACTCTTGGTAAATACCAGTTTCTTTGTCTTTAATTTCGGGCAGCATAGAAGATAGAAGCTGTTTGCCTTACACAATATTTACTTAGTTGGCCTTTATATTCAGTGTTTTATTATGTCTATCTACGTCTAAGTCTGTGAGTACTAGTTTTAAACTTCGAAATTTGTATTTTTTGTGGTTCTAACAGGCAAATATAACGTTTCAAAGTTTCAAAGTCTAACAGTATGTGTGCCTGTCTGTGTGCATGCAGAGCGAGAACGAGTTGGCGGGTATAATAGGGAAGGAGAGATCAGTTCGGTCAGTCAGCATGTTTTGACACAAATGTCGATAATGAGATAAGAAAAGATGGTCATGTTATGATGGAGAAAGTGCTGCCTTTCTCTCTCTCTCGCCTCTTCTTTGTTTCCCTCCCCTCCCCCCCCCCCCCCCNAAAAAAAAAATCTCCTTCCATGCATAGATAACATCTTCACCCCAGTGCTGGATGTAGGCATAAGCTAAGTAAGCTTCTGTTGAGGTCTGATAGCCCACTGGGGGGGGCGGGGAGGGAGGGGAGAAGAGGAAGAGAATCACAAATTTAATTACATGGTTGTTTTTTTTTCGTCTTTTACAGTTTCATTAATTCCTTATGATAAAATGTAACTAAATACCTTGCTGTTAAGTGAATGAAAGGCATAATAATAAACGTGTACATTTCTTTATGGCGAGTTGAAGTCCTGTATCAATATGCACCTTTGTGAGAAAGTTGGCTTCAGTTGAGGGTTTGAAAGTCCACTGTGAATGGATCTCAAATTTTCACATACATACTTTCAAACCCTCAACTTATTTCTCTTTATTAATTTTTACAATATTATGTAACTAAATACCGTGCTATTCAGTTGTTTGGTTTTTTTTACAATTTTATTAATTCTTCACAATAATAACTAACTTGATACCTTGCTTCTAAATAAATAAAAGGTAGTCTAGATACATTTACAATTCTTTATGGCGAGCTGAAGCCCTGATTTAATATGCACCTTTGTCAGACCTTTTAATGTAATTTTCATACTATAACAAGAAGCCCTCGTACTTTATATACAGGCAGCGTAAGGCCTTACCGAGTTTAGAACTGGCTTTCCCTTCCCCCTTTGTGTTTGAAATGAAAATGTGGCTATCCGTTTTCTTCTTCTTCCTCCTCTGTCTCTTCAATTGATTCTTCTTATAACCTGGCGAGGTGTACCTGCGCAAAGGCCTTATCTCTCTCGTATAACGTATATAATGATACGGTTCTTGCGCAGGCACTCCTTATAATAAGTCTACACACCTTTTTCTGTCTCCACTCTTACCTCTACACACACTTCTCTCGTTTTACCATCGCTGGCTTTATCGTTCATCTTTCCGCGTCTTGTCTTCCTCCAAGAGTGAAAGAGGGAGAGAAAATTACAGAGCGAGGTGGTGAAAAGGAAGAAAGTGACGGTCAGATTCAGGCCAAGATAGACTAATTGATACCCGGCTGAGAGCAGGAACCGGAAGTTGAGAAACGATTCTTAATGACGGCACCGCACGAACATAAACCGGCCCCAACCATAAGGGGAAGAAACTCGATAACCATCGTGGCTTTGAACTCATTTTACCATTGATTTCTGGAGTTACAACACGCCGATCGACCGATTAGCCTGAATAGGAAAGGCAATCGAAATTTTGCGCTGTTTCTTAATCGAAAACCAATCGATACCAGAACATTCGACTATACTTATATCGATTTGGTCCGTATTTACTGATGGAAAACCAAAAGAATGGCCATAGCAACTGACATTACCTTTCCGTACCGGCAGAAAGGGAAATTATTCTTGGCAAGCATGACATTTCCTTTCTTATGTCGTCTTCACATTTTGTGGGATATTTTTTTGTTGTTGTTATCATTTTTTTTGTCATTACTTTTGCGTCGTGTAAATGATTACAAACTTGACATCTGCGTTGGTTTTTTTTTTTAGAAAGCATATTGACAGATTCCTGCAATCCTACAGGCAGATCGGAGAACGCCACGTTGCAAAGGGTAGACAATCACGCCGATTTGTCTAAAAAATGAAGTTGCGTCCCTTGGCCAGGAATTTCGTGTTCCGCTAATTGCGCATTTCGTTATAACCTTGCACAACATATCTATTCGTCTGTCTGCGAAAATGATTCCGGAATATCTATACCTTCAAACAAAACGAAAAAAGTTCTACCTAAAGAGAATCTCTTATTGGAACTGTCTTGATTTTTTTATAAATTATAGATGGATACTTGGCTGTAGGCAGCGAAAGATAATGTCAGAATACTAGTGATCAGCGCCTGTATAGTGGCAGCGGCACTGAGTCCTTCCTAAGGAGTTGAGAAAGTCATTGAATGACTAGGACTGCTGGTGTAATAGTAAGATGAAATGGCGTCAGCGGGCATTCCTTGGGTTGGAGACTTATAATTATAAACTTCATTATTATTATTATTATTATACTATTATTATTTTATGTCCATTACTTTGATCATTTTCTTCTTCTTTCTGCAGCTGTAGAACAAAAAATTAATCGCTCACGAGCAGCTGTTCTGTGTTTCACTTTCATTTGCTGTGTAGAAAATATTTCTTTATCAATTAAATTGCCTGCCTGGAATTTTTTTTTCCGTGAGAAAGACACAGTGTGGACAGAATTCCTCTGTGCGCTGCCCTTT
>JAWQUT010000037.1:886067-898855 GCA_033807755.1 Ellobium chinense | reverse complement strand
CAAAAAAAAAGGTGTCTTCCTGTTAACGAACCTAATCGAATCACATCTTCTATTTACGTGCAAACTGTTATCTCTGGAGTCCGTCCACAAAAAAAAACAAAAGGTGCGAAATTCTATTACATGGGATATTCAATGCTCCCAAAGTTTCAGCCTAGTTAAGCCAAGTGCAGAGAAGCCACTCACCTCATCGACTGATTCTGGGATGGGTTTATGGCCCGATATGTAGCAGAGCTTACCACACATTTGCATCAAGACTACATTCTTTCTTTCCATCATATTTTGCTTCCTTCATTCCTTCCTTCTGTCTTTCTTTTCTCCCTTGCTCCATCTTTCTATCTTTCTATCCTTACATCCTTCTTTTCTTCATTCCTTGATTCCTTCCTTTCGTTGTCCTTTCCTTCCTTCCATCCATCTCTCCTTTTTTCCATCCTTCCTTCCTTCCTTCCTTCCTTCCTTCCTTCCTTCCTTCCTTCCTTCCTTCATTCATTCATTCATTCTTCTTTCTTTCCTTGCTACATTTCTTCTTTCTTTCCTGCCTGCGTTACATATTTCCTCCCTCCTTACCTCATTTCTTCCTTATCTTCCCTTCATTCCTTCCTTCCCTCTTTCCTTCCTTCTGACCTTCCTTCCTTCCTCTCTCTCTCCCTCCCTCATTTCATTCATTCCTTGCTTCCTGCTCTCCTTTACCTCCTTATTAGGTTCTGCCTAGAACAAATAATGCAGATAGATATTATTATTTCATTACATGTCTACACAAAACGGAATGGGCTGACTTCTGCATGAAACTAGAGATTCTGTGTGTTTGTTTGTTTGTTTTTTTCGTCCATTCAGCCTTCATCTTTTTTCAGTGCGTTTTTCTATTTCTTTCTTTTCTGTTATCTCCTTCCTCTTCTTCCTTTCACTTGAGCACGAAAGAAGCTTTCTAAAATGACAAAATAAATGGCGAAAAGGCAGAAGAAACTACTATAGCTTGAGATGGGTTGGGAGAAGATAATGAAGGATGAATGAAAACATAAAAATTGTCCTCTTAATTTAATATAAAATTCTGCGTAAGTCTCCCTCAAGTCTATGTAAAACGTCCACCCACACCAATGCCCAGGAGACCGGAGCTGTTGTTTTCCATGTGCGTGGCATGGCTATCATTGGTTTCCTCTAGTCCCATTGTCTGTATCACCCAGACAGTGAACACTGTCTATGGATTATGTCCCTTCATACTTGGAGTTTCTAGCCTGTTATTCTTTTGTTCCTACTGAGACAAGGCATCTGGCGTTGCTTGATTTGAATCGATCGATAACCTTTTCTCCGTAGACCAGCGTTTCAAACTATCTGGTGAATATGGGGTTTTTTTCATGTGCAGTGGAATTCTTATGTCAGCAACCATCCTTTGCACGCACCCAAGTTTAGACGGAGGTGTTATCGGACGTATAGTATTATTCAGAGTGGTTTGTATAGGGAACAGCGTAACTGAGACTGTTGAATGTGAGCAGGGAAATGCGATAAGCTGTTCATCTGTTAACAGAAATCCAGGACATTTGCAGCTAATCTCACTAAATCGCAATCCCATGTCTGCTTAATTGCAGCTCCACTTCGCTAACTCTTTGGAAACATCGTCACTGGGCTAGCAGAATGGCATATCTCATTTTTCACAATTTGGAGATAATAAGAAAAAAGTGATTTATTTCCATATTTTTGCTTCAATTACACCGAAAACGTGTAGGGCACTTTAATGTTAAGGGACGCTAAAGCACTGCTTATATAAATTGCACAACATTAAAAATATGGGATGTATATGAGATGTGCCTTTTTGTGACAGTGCCTTTTTGAGATATGTCGTTTTGAAACTGGGCTCATTATGAGTCGTGTCTTTTTGGTTTTGTTCTAAAATCAGTTGTGCCATTTTGCAGTTCGTCACAACATGAGTTATGCCAAAATTTGCTCAGTTACTTTGAGATCGGCTATTCTGCAACTTGTTTTTAATTAAGAGTATTAGCCATCCTCTGTGTGATGAGTGGAGATTTAGGAATTAATAAATTTTAATAATGGCCTTCAACTTAGTGGACAGTGTGGCACATTGGTACATCATACATTATTGTAGTCAAACAGCACCAAGAAGAGAGAAGTATGACAATCCATAGTAATATGAAGTACCGATTTCTAACAAGACGAATACAAGAACGGTTACTGTTGAAACTTGACAAGTATTGAGATGTGTCAAAATGATATTGGTATGGCAATGATATGCTATTTTGCATCACTCATTTTGGCATATATCTCTGAGATGTGCCAGAATAACTGTAGAACCAGAATGGCATAACTCATGGGCTGAGATGTGCCATATCTGTTTTTTTTAAATAACACGAAAATGGATCAGCGCATTTTATTTTTTTCTTGACCATAAGATGGGCAATGTTCTTATGAATACGTTGATATGCTAGAGTCATAATGGCATATCTCTGAGATATGCCATTCTGCCAGCGCAGTGACGACATGGAAAACGTTGTGATCAAAGACTGCCTTATTCCAATCATTACTAGCCCCCCCTCTGCCTCATGTTTTTTAACCGCTGATGAGTATTCCATCTAGTGCTATCCCTAATTCTGAACCACGCACTGAGAGTCCCGAGAGCTGAAGTCCCCGGGATATTCCCGGTAAGGACCTAAATTTACGCCATATATTGCGAGAAAATTAGTGAATGATTGATCAGCTTACTGAATACTGTTTGCCTGAGCTTTTACCTATTAGAATCTGTCCCTCAGCTCTTCATTGATTCGTCCACTTTCACTTTTTCACCATCACAGTAGCATCAGCATACAGCAGAAGCTCATGAACTCGAATTTTAGTAGACTATCATTCCGAGTCTTTGCGACTTCGAACTGGCGAATAAAATTTGACATAGAAAACAACAATTACTACGAAAACAGTTAAACCGAAAGTATCGCTGAAACGAAAGAAAAGAAGAAACCATGTCTATTTTGCTTTTCAACTTTGTTAACAAACCAGCGATAAACCGAAATAACACCATGGTTAAACCGAAGGAGAATATCGTTTAGGTGATTAAATCAGCGCTCGCTATTATGTGATTTAACTTTGTATAATCTGTTTACAAGAAGGGACTCGGATAAGTGGTCGTATGTATAATCCCTACGTTAATTAACGTTCTGCATGAACTCCAGTGAACACTAAGCTTACTAAAGGTTAGGGAGTTCTCGTGGTTAGCGCAGTGCGTTAACTATAAACGTAAGGATTATGCATACGGCCATAGAACATCACAATGAATATATTGGTTTTTCGAGTGCTTGGAGTTCAAAATCATGAGCTCCTATTGTGCAAAGACTTGCTCACTCTCATCAAATGAAAACAGACATGCACTCAGGAACGATCACATAGAGTTATTCATAACCTACCCCAACATATAGCGCATTGCCACAATGGCTTTTTTTTCAAAGAGTATTGCCCAAGGGGAACAACCCTTGTCATGTCAAAGGGAAAATAACGACAAGGCTGTCCGCAGCCAAGCACAACATTACAGTCTAGACGCTTCTTAGTTCTGAGTTACTTCCCTTGTGTTTTGAGCTCCATTTTGGTTGTCTGTAGGAACAGACGATGTTCTCATCCTGTTTCGTGTTCGTGGAAAGCTTTCATCGATTCCCTCGTCCTCCCTTCTCCTAAAGCAAACACATTCTTCGTGACTCTGAATGATTATAGCAACACTACTTTAGTTCTCAGTTACATTTTCCTTCACCTTTGGTGCCATTAATGGGAGTTCTGGCTCTTAAAGGTGGCTATCCACGTCCAAAATAATTTTCCCGTTTTCACCTACTTTTTCTGTCTGAGAATTATCTACAGCGCCCACCGAACCAATTTCGCGAAAAAACAAAAGCAACGTTCTATTACGGCATGGATGTGTTTTATGATGCAATAAGGAGGACTCGGGTGACCAGGATTTGGCCCTTGCGCCAGGAGTTATTCCCCTTGGCCGAGCAGCAGAGGTTTGTGGGAAAAATGATGACGTTACTTAAGTTCCAGACATGATTTGCCTCTTTAGACCAGTAATCTATTTTCTCTACAGCCACTTACAAAAAAAATTCGTAGTAATTGATATATCTTACGTGCTTGCAATACTCGCAAAGCTTATAGACAACGCCATTTAAAATTTTGGATTATCATTGAAGTTTTCAGGCAATACAGATTCTTAAAAGGGGAACCGTTATTCCCAGACGATTAGGAGTTCTATCCGCGATGTTTTCCCCAGGTGCTGAACGTATTTGGACGCTTTTCAGTTTCTTCTTCTCCCCTCCCCCCCCCCCCCCCNCCCCCAAAATTCTCTTCAGTATCCACTGGCTTTGGCACTGCCTGTTGCATCCCTGTCATTTACATTGACATTTCTGTGACGCTAAATAACCATCATTGTGTCGACGTGCCTTCCTCATGAGCTAGAACTCACTGACTCAATCACGTCACCGGAACTGGTCGCGCGGAAGGAAGCGGAAGCGGAAGGGCCTTTAAAGGGGCGATAATGTTCGTCCTCTTTCTCTCTCTCTCCCTCTCTATCGCTACTGCTGAAGTCATGTCATATCGTTTTCTTTTACTCCTCTTCTGTCTCTTTTTCTCCCCAGTATTTTAGCATCACTCGCTCTTTTAGTAATGACTCCCCCGAGATGTGTTCCCTCAGAATGTTTTCACCCTCTCTAGTTGTCGCCGAATGTGTCTTGGCTGGAAAAAGGACCAACGTTGTTTTGGGATTTCAGCTAAAACGTCATAGCGGAATTTTATCGATCAGGCTCTTTGTTTCTCGTAACAAAGAACGCGAAGAGTTCTATTAGCTCGATTTTAAGATTCTGTTTTTTCTCTGCATTGATGTTCAACTGTGATTCTTTGATTACTTATAATTCTGGAGGTATCTTCTTAAATTTTCCGATATGAAGTGGCACTCTGCCACATTTCAGAAAACAGCGACTCTCGACTGTAATATGATTGTAATGAGACGAACAAAATTTAACATAATATATTTTACGGTAATTACATGTACCAGTTGATTGTCGATTTTGTCGCTTATGATGCTGTACGACAGTTGGTGACAGGCCATGGAATAAAAGGTCGTAATACACTGTGCTTTTATCATCAAGAGGACAAGCATGTTCTGGACGTAGATATATCCAGCCTAGAATTGCCTCAACATCATGACCTTTATTCTTGCATGTAATGGAACAATCTTCGCTCAGGGCGTCCCATGTAGAGTGTTAGTCATATAATACACAACAAAGGGCAAAATTGGAGAACGTGAACTGAAAATATAAGGTTGACAGACAAGACAACTCAAGACTACGTCACAGAGCAGAATCCCGTCGGGCACCAACGCCTTTATAATGTCGACCTTTATGCCGTTGACATGGCCACTATATTGAGGTCGGAGGACACGAGGGTCTTCACGAGTTTTTCAGTTCCCTTTAGTCAGACCAGGAAGAAAGAAATCTGTGCCGGCTAATGGAAGCGAATACTTCAGATCACAGTAATCAGTCAGATTAATCGACATGATACAGCTTGATTTTAATTGTGTGGCGGAAGTTGTGGTCTTGAAATCTCGGAAGTAAGAAACTTGCATCAGCCAATGAAAACGAATGTTTCTAAGAGTACATCCAATCAAATGTCGTAATATGTTGCGTTTATATTTGTGTCTACTTCCTATTGTATATGTATTAAGGTTTACGTCTACATGTCATTACCTTGAGCTTACCAGCCATATTAAGAGATCGAAGACAAGGAAGTTTCTACGGATTTTGCTAACCCTTTCTTTTCTCTCTCTGTTTTCAGATAATCTCAATGGATTCACTTGGAGAAAGCCCAGTTCTATCATCTGACGCCATGCTTCCAAAGACTTTTAACAACAAACGGTTCCCAGGAGCTCTCCCGTACATTTAGTTGCCGTTGTGCCTCTGGGGCACTGATCAGACTGAATAGCTCTGTTTTCTCTTTGTTTTTCCTCCAACCTCTTCTTCAACAACAACCAACTTGCTCAGACAGTGCATAACAGCTGTATACATCTGTGACTTGACGGGACAGAGACGAACTGCTCTCCAAGGCAAGTTTTTGGAGGATATTTTTTTCCTCTGAAGAGTACAGATTAGAAGTGGAAAAGTTTATTTGAGTTCTTGAAAAAGCAAGGATTGTATCCTTGTCAGAGTCACGTTCGGAGCGTTGGTAAACTCACATTTCCAGCTTCTGTACCGAGGAGGAGTCTCTACCACAGGAATCCAGCAGGGATTTGAGGGCGTTTTCAAGAGCAGAGAAAATTATTGCTGGCCCAGCACGGACATTAAAAATGCACGAGAAAAAGAGAAGGCTGGTTGTACGTGACAACTCGTATGGTGAGTGCTCGGTGTTTGTTTTTTTTTGTTTCTCTTTCTTTCTTTCTTTCTTTCTTTCTTTCTTTCTTTCTTTCTTTCTTTCTTTCTCTCTTTCTTTCTTTCTTTCTTTCTTTCTTTGCAGTGTCGTGCTAGCCTTTTAGTATGTGTCTTTTTCTTGTGGTTAGAGCGTAGCAGAAAGAGAGAGAGAGAGAGAAATGAAGGTTGAGGAGGAGAACGAAAGAGCCAGATGGAACGAAAAGAGTTATGAAGGGATCAAAGCAAAAAAATTGACTTGCGTCCTAATATTTCTGACTCATATCTCCTCATGACCGAAGGATATTTTCATGGCTCAGTCTCGAACAGCCTGTTGGGTTTTGTTATGGTAAACATAACTGCTCTCTTGTGAAGAAAAAATATTGGATCCAGCGGCACTGTTTGTTTTTGTGATTATCGTGTGAAGCCTCTATCTTTTCGTACACGTCTGAATGAATTTCATGAATGTAAGTTGACAGAGACGTGCAGGATGGAAGCGGCGTTTATCACTAATGCGATTTGGCGCGATGAACGGGATAGTGCGCATGGCGCGTTAGGCACCACGGTGCGCATTCATGACAGTAATAATACGCTTGATGTATTCTATCCATATGACAAGTAAACATCCTTAAGCTGCAGCCTTCGTCAATAAAATACGTGCGTAGGTGGAGTGTTACTGGTTCAGAATTACGTAAAGTGACATGTTTATGTTATTTATTAGCAATTCCGCTTAATTGCAACTCCTTAGGAACATTTTATACAAGTGACAAATAAACAGAATTTGGGATTATCCAGTGACGAGGTATAGAAATAGCAGTAGCCTGTTCTGACTGCGATTATCAAATGACAATATTTTTGAAATGAGCACAGTGGAATTTCGGTAGTAAATATCTTGTACTAATGCAATGATATTTTAAACTTGTTATTAACTGTGCATTTCAGAATCATGAACTCATTATTATTCCTTCATTTGAACCTCAATAACGGTTGCACCTCATGTGCCGTTTATTCTTTCCATGTACAAAGGCATTCTTCTTATTGACGTGAGAGTGTATTCTAATATCTGAAGAAAAATTGTCACGGTTAAAGAGAAGTTGCCATTCAAGTGGATTGTTAAAGAACGGAGTTGACTGTGTGATGTACTCTTCAAGCTGATGTTTAGTGCCTGACGATTTGCGGTCTCTGACCCGGTTTCATGCAGATTGATCCAGTTTGATGAGGTCAGTAGTTTAAGACTATTGAGGCATTATGTCTGGTGGTCTGCCGTGCACTGGTCAGTGACGAATAAAATTATAATGGGCGCGAGACTAGGACGATAGATTACGAGTACTACAGCAGGTCAGTCGTGCAAGTAATCCTTGGATAGACTCGGTCGCATTTCCTAATCTTCATTTCATCATCCATCCAGTCCCTTGACGAAAGGACAATCATTAGAGTAACACATGAGGCTAGCAGCTCACTTTCTTTCAATGTGTACTCTTTGCCCTTTCCCATCTCTCTTTCTGTTTCTATCTGTCTCTCCCTCCCTCTCTCTCTCTCCCTTTCTCTCTCTCTCTCTCTTTCTCTCTCTCTCTCCCTTCTTTCTCTCTACCTTACTGGCTGCCTGTATGTTTGCTGATTTTGTTTGGGGTGTATGGTTGATCCATCACGCATATTTTGTAAACACATCCAATCCAAAATTTTTAGCCTGTAGTCTGTTTATTTCTTTCAACAAAACAACGTGCTTATCTGTTTCTTTCACCATGAACTTGGTTCCACATCTCTGTCTGCCAAACTGTGCCCCAAACTCAGTCCTCTTTAAAATGCTGCCAATGTCTGTGACCGCCCAATCATTCCATATGAGAATAATCTACTTTAAATCAGCTATTCGGGAGTGTCAAAGAGGTTGCATGTAAGCGAAGCAGCTATTAACTAATGACTCATGGACATTATCCCGGGACTCTTCCATTCAGTGCTTGGTTTGCGGATTAAAGACAGGGTTAAAGGATGAGCTAGAGACGAAAAGGTACCATTGGTCCCAAGACGTTATCATTACATAGTAACTCCCCCTTAAAATGCCACTTCTCTTTTCTAATGTACCTCCTAATCTTAGACCAAACACTATATGGGAGTCCCAGGATATACCGATATAACCGACTTATGTACAGCACATGGAGCCTACTGTCGTGTTGAAAACAATGATGTGGTGACGCAGGAAGTTGCAAATAAGTGAATTGCAGTTAACCAGATTCGACTATCTTGGTAAAACAGAGAGTCTCAATACCTTCTCTGTCATCATTCCTTTCAAAAACTGTTGCAATAAAATGTCAGATGTTGAACCTTTCATCGAGATAATGTTTAAACTATGGCATGCTTAAAAAGAGTGGCATTCATTTTAGTACGCTTACGCGAATGACGTTTTCCATACCTAATTCTCTATTCCAATAGTCATGTACGCTATCTGGTGACGAGCAGAGCATAGTCGTTGAAACCAGTGCCATGGGAAATCATAGGTTCTCTAATAATATTTGAAAGATGGGCACCCTTACAGGACGCGTCAAAAGTCCATTGAATACAGCAGACTAAAGCCCATAATTTACATGGTGTGAGGAAGGGACTAATCAATTCTGTCAGCAGATATGGTCGAGGCAGAAAAGGTTGAGGGGAGGTGGGGGAAGAGGTGGAGGAAAGCAGAGAGGCAAAGAAAGGAAAATGGCGAATCTGAAATACATTATGATGTAGAAAGAAAGAGACACAGGGAATCTAAAATACATTATGGCAGCTAACTTAGGGTTGCGCGCGGTTTGATAAATCAGCCCGTAATGGAATGCGTCAGCAAATGGCGTGCAAATGTTCGGACTCATCGCAGTCCTGTGACCTCAGGCATCGATTCCAGGTGACCTCTTTCCGCTGCGAAATCAATTTAGGGGGATATGGCAGGGTCACGTTTTGGTTGGGTCCTGTCTACAGCGGTAATTTTGGACCGAGCTGAGTGAATCTATGTGTACTTGGGAGGACAGGATTCGGGAATGGGGCAGTTTCACAAGCCCTCATTCTGGTGGCCAGAACATGACGTTAGCTGTGGAAGTCAACATAAAGGGACCATCCCATTTGGTGTTTGGCTGTGGCTTGAGGGTAAGGGTAGGACACGGGAAGAAAAAGTATTCTTGGGACAATTCGCAGACTTGATCATTATTCACGACGGTCCCTTTTTTAAGGCTGCTCTGAAACCTAACCAAGCTCTAGATGGGTAGATTTGTGACTATTACATTATGTTGAATACGATGAGGCAAACATGATAGCCTTGTTATATACTTGTAGACACCAGAAATTGTAGAAGAGGAAGAAGAATTAGAGGTAGAATGAAAGAAGAAAAGATGAATATAGTCATTAAATAAGGAGTGTCTATGTTGGGAGTCTCTATTCAGACTTAGAGAGGACGAAAAAGAAACGAATAGTAGGAGAGAATGAGATATGAGGAAGGGAAGAGGAAGTGCACGAAGAGAGAGAAGAATAGAAAACTTGTTAAGACACGAGAGTCACTTTACAAACCTCTAAAATAATCATCGATGGAGATGAATGATAGAAGTGAAGAAGAAGAGCAAGAACAGGATGAAAGTATAAGAATGAAGTAAAGGAAAGGGGTGGGGGCAGAGAGGTGAAGAAGACCATCTCCAAATTGTTATGTATATGTACTGAGGAAGAGGGGGCAGAGAGGTGAAGAAGACCATCTCCATATTCGATATATGTACAGAGGAGAAGGGGATAGGCAGAGAGGTGAAGAAGACCATTTCCAAATTTTTATGTATGCGTACCGAGGAAGAGGGGGGCAGAGAGGTGAAGAAGACCATCTCCAAATATCCATACATGTACAGAGATCGGAGGGAGGGGGAGGCAGAGAGGTGAAGAAGACCATCTCCAAATGTCTATACATGTACAGAGGGGATGACGGAGAGGCAGAGAGATAAAAAGACCATCTTTAAAATTTCAATATATTATTATGTACGTATACTTTGATTAATGTACGACTCCCTCTTATTAATTAATCTGCCTTATCTCAGATCATGAAAATCGTGAATAGATACTCTTGGCGTTGATTCAACACGCTAAAACCTTCACTATACATGCGTAATATTGCATTGGGTTTATAATTTTATGTCAGCAGCAATCTTTCGGTCCATGTTTAGCTTGAAGCTGTTTGTTGACAACCGCAGAAAAAGACCTAGCGATGACTCGTTGAGCCGTTAGAAAGGGGTAGTCCATGTAGACACATCTGTTTTTATTGCTTTTGTTCACATAACAGACAGGGGTCAGAGGTCCCTCCCCTCAGACACCGTTCCAAACATAGTCGGCAAGGATCAATGTAGACACATTTTTTAACCTTTAATCTACAGTGGAAATTTTTATTGGCGAACTCGAACACCCCTCCAAAATCAGAATCGTGGACTGTCCATTTTTAACCACTTATAAGAGCTTTTAGCAATGATCAAAACCTCGTTGTTGGTTTACAATATCCACTGGACTTATCAAATCTTCTTTTATAGTTTACAGCATCTACTGGGCTTGGTCAGAACTTCCTATAATAGTGTTCAACATTCACTGGACTTGATCGAAACTTCCTTTAATAGTTTACAATTTGCAATGGACATAATGAAAATGTCTTTAATGGTTTACAACTCCAATGGAGTTACGAGAAATCATGTTTCATAATGATGATGTATAGAGTTATCAAAAATACTTCGAGTTGATCCAGTCGAATGAAAAGGGATGACATGAAATCATAATGTTCTGCACACATGGTTACACCCACCGAAGTGAGCAGACCTCACAATTCAGATTCATGTTACAGGCTAATGAAAAAATGAGCAATAACCTTAGATGTTTCTAATGACCCCGATAGTAACATATCAGAGAGATTTTGTTTTAAACATGGCAGTGGATTCAACGACCTTAGTCGCGGCGAGATAGCTTGATGAATACGTAAAGATGAAGACAAGAGAAATGCCGTTTGTGCATGCGTATTGGGGTTATTGCGACTATTTGAAGACAGTAATAAGCCGTATATTATTAGCCTGTCAAGAGTATGGAAATCCTGGAGTGATTTTCTCAAGTGTTCCCCACAGACTGTTCGTACAGACAGAAAAACGCCGTCAGCGCATGCATACTAGAATTACTGCGGCCGTTTAAAAATATTATAATGAAATAATAAGCTCTCTAATGCTAGCCAGGTAGGAGTATGGAACATATGGAGTGATTTACTCAAGTCCCAAGTGTTCCCCACAGACTGTTCGTGTAGTCAGACAACGACAACGACGACAACGACAAAAGGATTTATTGCAGACTTTCAGAAAAATGTCGTCTGCGCATGCGTTCTGTGATTAATGCGACCGTTTAAAATACCATGATAAAATAATAAGCTCTCCATTACTAGCCAGTAAGCAGTATGGAAGTTGTTGAGTGATTTACTCAAGTGTTCTCTACAGATGGTTCGTATAAGCTAAGATCGAGTGACCTCTTCAGACAAGTGACTGCGAAGTTACTTGCGTTGAATATGCCAAACCTTCGTCATCCTAGCAATTGATTTGGCACGACATGAAATTAAATAAGGATGTCCAATCGGATGTTGTAGCTTGATTCACTCAAAATTAATGAGTGTCATCATCGAAGCGGCTTACATTGATGCATGACCTAGATCAGGGCCTGGGACAGGCAGTGTCACTGTGGTATTAAGTCCCACACTCTTAGGTCAGCGAATCTGGATCAGTGGGTGTCAGTTCAGAACGACTGTAACTTCTGTAGCCACGGGCCATTTTAAAGAAAGTGGGGCTGACTCAACTGGCTGTGACTCTCCAATAGGGCAAAGTTGCGCAAAGTGCAGTTAACTCCGCTTAATCGAAGCTCTTGGGAAGCAGGGGGAAGTTGCAGTTGAAAGGAGTTGCGATTATCCAGTGATTTTCATAAAGAAATATAGCATGTTATTATATAGAAAATAGTGCCTTTAAGTGGAAATTACGATTATCCGGTTTGGGATTGAGCGGAGTCGAACTATATAGTCCTTTTAATTAGGCTTATCACTTGTTCTTGATCACAACATATTTTAAATATCGGAATTTTAATTTGGTATCTCCTATACCAAGACCCATCGGATAATCGCAACTTTTTGAATGCTCCAGAGGAGTTGCAGTTAAGCGAAGATGTGTACAAAATTATTTTAAGAAACTGCTGACCTGGCTGAAAGTCGAGGGGTTTCACTCGGACTTTGCTGAACCTGTGTGTGACTCACCTGGCCCTTAAGGCCACAGGGGAAGGACGCGTGTGTGGAAGGGATTGGGATGATTGCATTGATGCAGGGACCGGCTCGGTTGATGAATGAGAATGAGTTGTAGGCTTGGTTAGGGAGAGGTTTGGACGAGGGAGGGGATGTGTGTGTGT
>JAWQUT010000037.1:867017-878984 GCA_033807755.1 Ellobium chinense | reverse complement strand
GTGATCAACGATTGGTGGTTGGTCACAGTAGTAAACACGTCTGACTGAGTCGCACTTCTAATTTTCATGATATTTCCCAGGTTCATGCATCACGATTAATAATAGTTTCGGCCACTGGGATTCTAAACTCATACTTTCGAATGAACTCCATGGTGTCATATTCATAAATTTTCCAGTGAATTTCATGGTGTCATTTTCATAATTTTTCGAATGGCTTTCATCGTGTCATTTTAAGAACTTTACACACACGCTGAAATTGTTTAGCATTTGGACGGCCACATACACCTCAGACTGAGACTAAGGCTTGTCAACACCGACCACACAAGGGCATGTTTACCCTCTTGTTTGGTGTGTTTTAAAGAGAGTGGAGAGAGAGGGAAATGAGCAGTATTATCTCAGAGTGAGGTGAAAGAGAATTCGATCACTTAGTTCAGGCTACTTAGTTCAGGTCAGTTCCACAAAGTGTAGATTGTAAGTTCGGAGATAAACTTCCTAGCGATTTTCATACCTCGTCTCATAATCTATGTGTTTATAGAATGAAACACTGGGAATTGATGCAAGTTCGTTTGAATGGTTATTTCCTTTAAAATTATCATAATTTTCTATGGCTTGGTTTTTGATCTGTTCGAATCACACAGCAAAGAATGTCCCGTAAGAAAAGCGGATTCTCTAAATTGCGGATTGTCTTTTCTCAAGCACAACTCCGTGGTTGAAATAACTGGACATTTTCTAAAACAGAAGCACTTATTTAGATGATGTGAAACCGACTCGCTGAGTCGTAGACATAAGTGAACGTTTGTTCCAACGAACGGCAGTGTACTTACAGTATTAGGCGTTTGACATGATTTTTCTCTTTGCTGTTTGTGTCAGTAGTTTTTATTTAGTTCGGTGAGAAACAAAGAGCGAACGCTGTTTTGCATTGAAAACAATACACAATCGTAACCTTTGGGTTTTGGCAGGTAGGCTATTCATTTGATCATGTCCATGTGTGTTAACTTTCTCGAAAATGTAGTGGAAGCAACTACAGCTGTGTTCGGTTTTACTAAGTCCCACCGGATGAAGTGTCTCCTAGTTTTTCATGGATGTGTGAGTCTTTTGGTTTTTCACAGTTGAGAGCTTGCGCATGAATGATGGGATCTTTTACCACCGTAACAAGTACAGTAGCGCATAGATGCTACTAAGGGTGTTGAATGCACCGAGCAGCATTCATCATGTAGAGTTATTGTAATTCCTGTGACTGTAAGAGATCCAAACGTTAATGCGCAAGCTCTCAAATATCGGCATGATAGGTGTTCAAACGGATAGTTTGGTGTGGTTGTAAGCTCAGTAGTTGTTGTTGATATCAGTGTGTTTTGATTGTGTTTTGGTCTGTCACCGACACTTGGTGATTACCGACGGAGGACTTTGAAGTTAAACTTAGTGCCAGAACATCACCAAAATATGACAGTATAGACTACATTCGTAGCACCAAAATCAGCTGTGACTTTCAGATATATTGCTTCAGTAGATTTTCATGACTAGATTATATGTGGTGGCTTGATTGTTAACTAAGATTATTTATTACCGAAAACTTGCACTTCGGACATGTCGATAGGTGTTTCAACCCCCCATGCTAAAATCTGCTTTAAAGAAAATATAATTATTGTGCCGGTTGACATCTGATTGAGAACAGTTCTGTTTCTTACAGCGAGTCTGCGATGTCTTCCACTTCCAGTCACCTTGCCCATTTCTTTCATGCGCTCTACTACACAGTTGCTGTCCTAGACCTTCTTCTCCTCCTCTTTCTTTAATCTCCCTTCTAGTTCCTTGATAATGCCTGTGATGAATAATGAGATGCATGTATCCAGTTTTAGCGTGGACATCTCAAACTACGGTATTATCATTTTGAATTCACCTCCGAATTGACCAGCCAGGACCAACAATCCTGTATTTGCTCTGGTCTCAGAGCGTGCTTCGCAAGCATGAATTACTGGGTAATGCTTATAGTTAGGCCTGTTGATAAAAACGTGTTGTGCTTGGAAAACAGAGCGAGCAGTGTCGTAAACAGAACGTGGGTGGTGATGGTCTGCTTCAGCCATGTGGAGGCCTTGGCTGACCAAGTTTAGCCGCATGGAAAGCTTTTTTAGCTTTTTTGGAAGGGTTATTTGATTGTGAAGTCGAAAAATGATTATCTCAGTATCATATTTTCGTATTACAGATCTCGTATTAGCCTTGCAACTGCATGGCAGTGTTGTTCGGCTCGGGGCTGATTTTCTTCCTATTTTGGCGATCATTGCGTGCTTCCATGTGAATTTTGGCAACGCTTTTAACGTGTAGTCTTAACGGCTTTGCTATTTTCAGCCTGAAATGTCCCTGAGAGGGTCGGAAAGAGAGGAAAATCTTGGCACTGGCACTGAGAAGTTGGATTTTTGTCAGTGAAAGATCTTTGATCAGGAAAGTCTTCATCAAGTGGATGTCATCCAGTGGCAAGTCTTGTAAAATTTGTGACCAAAGAAGAAAAAAAAAGTCAAAAGTTCCATTCAATTCCTCTCTAAGGACATACTGTTCGTAAATAATTTGTATAGGGGAGTAACATGCAAGAAAAGCGAGCACAGTTTATTTCTGGTACTATCTCACACTATTTGGATATTATCGATTATAGTGTGTTTTATTTCGATCCGTAGGAAGCAGGGATAGCCAGTTTAGCAGTCCTGTAGCGTCACACCTTATTATTCGAGACATCAGCGCTCATATGAGAAAACCATCATACGGGGGGGCTTGCGAAAAGTCATTTCCTACATTTCGGAAATATCAAATTTTCGGGGAAGCGTTTGAAAATATCACTCGTGCTCATCTCATCTCTGATAATCTTCCTTCATCTCGGAGAACTAATTTGGGTTGTTGAGATGTGGAAGTCTCCGGATAAGCAACATTGCTTTTAGGGAACTACCTGTATAAGTACTGCCAAGCCAGTGAATCAACCATCCATCCATCCATCCAACCAACCAAGAAATCATTCCTATAGTTTCGTTTAGCTTTAGAATTTAAAAGTACAGATCATTTCTGACGATTTGAATAGAAAAATGTAGCTTAGTTTGAAAGCAACAAAAGACTTACGTTGCTAGTTATCAGACGGTCATATCCTACAACAACTGATGGGGCTTTGGATTGAGATATAAGGATATGATAGTAGGATGGGGGAAGGTGTTCTCACTGTGCCCTCACGACCCCGATACTCATGTTCTCGAAAAATCTGTGTAAATATCATGGTTCCATGTCTTTATGTTTGTGCCCATCTTTAATCATGAAATCGAATACCTCGGGATCTCAAAATGATGGATTGGGTTTCCTGATATTCGATTCCGAGAGATCTTACCGTATACAGTCAGATTTCATAAGGAAGAGAGAGATGACCACCGAAAATTGTTAGGATGATTTTTTTTTTTCAAATCTGAGAACTTGTGCATTAATGATAGGATTTCTTACCATCGTAAGAATTACGTTAACTCAGCATTTTGAATGCTACTGAGGATGCATTCAGCACCAATGCACTAATGTAATGATGGTAAGAGATCCCATTGTTAATGCGGAAGCTCTCAGTTACATTAAAACTTAGTGTGTTACAGTGATGAATTTCCTGAGCCAGCCTCACCAGCTGGAAATAATGGCTTGGTCCCATGAGATCTAATTCCGTGACGCTATTTCGTGTAGGCTATAGGCAGTGGAAGATATTGTCAGGATGCTAGTGATCAGCGCCTGTAAGTGGCAGGGGCACTGTATGCTTCCCAGAGAGCTGAGAAAGTCCTAGAGTGATCAGGCCGGCTGTGAGGATAATAGTGTAAAGTCGCGTGAGTAGGCATTAGCCTGGATACGAGACCTATAAACCGCGTTATTATATAAATATCACTCCCATAACTTGATTTTGTCTCCCCCCCACCCCCCACCCCCCTCAAAAAAAAAACCAAAACAAACACCCTACTTTACAGTGACGATGCACAAACATTCAGAATTCTTCGGATGAAATTCAGTCGAACCATGACAGCAAAATATTTGCTAGGGTGATGATTTTCCATGTGGATGGAGTATGTGCCTTGAGGATGAGAAAAACATTATCAGCTCCTGTTTTTTTGGCTATAATCCAGCCTGAAAGACTCTATGTTTTATTGAAACTAACCGGAGCATAGAAATACGCGTTTAAAAGAGCTGTGAGTGTCCACTTACTTCTCTGTTAGTATTTTCATAGTGAATATAACAACATTTTGTTGTTTGAAAATGTTGCGATTAATCGAGTTGCAGCAACATGGAGTCAACTAAACCAGCTTCGTCAGCATTAAAGCTTGACCTGTGACACGGGTCAAAATTTACATCGAGGATAGATATGTTGCAAACTCTAAAGATGTCACTGACTAAAAATCTGCGTGACAAGGTATAGATGGTTATCGAAGGATTTTATCGTTTTGGATTTGTGTACGTTTCACACTAGTTTCGACATGGTGTTGCGGCCTGAATTTTGCCCAGTGGCAAATTTCATAACGCAGTTTTAAAACTGTGGACTTTTACATGTGTGCTATATCTCTGTGTCTACTTACAACCTCCTTTCAGAAAAGATAAAAAAATCATATTAGCCCGCTGTGTTCAACATCCATGTGGAACACTTGAATTTTGCCCACAGCAAATTTCAGCACGAGATTTACGTTTAAACTTCTAGACATTTGACATGTTTGTCATGAGATGTTGCAAATTTTTTTTTTAAAAAAAGGTAGAGCTAACTGATGTCAGATTCTCTGATGGGTTTAGTTTGACTGCTGTCTGTATTTTGGAACATGTGTTTATCATATTCAGCATTCTTAGTCTCATACCCAAAATAAATGCATTATTGAACTAAATTTATTTGTGGATCCAAATGTTTTTAGATTAGGAATACACAGGATGGGGGGCGGGAGTGGGGGAAGAGAGAGAGACGCAAGGGGGGGAAGTGGCAAGTTCAAAGGTCAAGGGTTACGCAGATTTGTGTCGTCAGACCCCAGCGGTGTCTACTGTTACGTCCTTACCTGATCTATCTTGTAGCTAAATAGAGTAACCTTTCACACCCTTCAGGTCTAATAATAATGCTATTTCATTTCAGCTGTAGGTATAACACATGTATACCTGTAGAACTTCTGTTCCTATGATTTAAGCCTATTAACGAGTGACGCGCGAGGCGGTGTATATTTGATGTCTATCCGCACGGCTGGTGATTAGTGGCCGGTGATTGTAGTGGTGAGAAATACAAACACGCACGGCAAGAAGGTTTCAAGTGTGTGCGCTGACAACCTTGTTGTGTGTATTTACTTCAGTTGTCTAACTTATGAACGTTGATTTGGTTATGAATTTCATGAAGACACGGTGCGATGTTTCATAAGTGTTTGGAGCAAAGTTTGGATTTCATCGGCTGTTTTCAAGTTGGTTAAATTCATGAGTTAGTCCAGTGAATAAGGTTGGTTTTAAGTTTTATTGAATATTTTACGAATTTCCAATATCGCCTGTGCTTGATTTCCACTCGTTTATGTCATCTGTTAATTAACTTTTGAAGCTGGTCTCAAGAGAAATTTCTTTTTTTCATTCAGCCTTACTAGCATCATTAGTGTCACATCGTTGATTTCTTGAATATCGTTTGCCGTAATTTCTGAACGTGGCATGTCATGAATTTGTGGAAAACAGCGATGTTTTCCTTGATCTTAACATTTCGGAAAATTCGGTGGTGTTGTGGTTTTTGTTGTTGTTGTTTTTTTTTAATATCGTTGAAATCATTTCGATATTCCGTCAGCTTTACTAGTTTCTGAATTTTGTCAGTGCAGGTTTCCTCAGTAAATATCATTTGAACTTCTGACTGTGTTGGGTTTTCATGAAGTTGATGAGAAACGCTGATATTTCAGAATTTCTCCTGAAAGTCAGTTACAAGGGCTCTTCATTACTTCGAGAAGGGGGAACGGTTCTCGTGACAATTACTTAATACCTGAAGTTCGAAAGTGTAACGGTTCAATTCAGTTCAGTCGTTTATTGTAGGCACTGCGACCAATTCCAACATATTTACAATACAAATTAAGGTACAATGCAATACAATTATAATAATAATAATAATACAAGTAATAAGATAATACAAAAATCGTCCACCCTCACTCTATCGCTCCGTTTCTCTGGTCTGTAACTCACTTCAACTTTCCACTCAGAGTACATATTCTATTTGCTCAAAGCTAAATAGTGTTATCGCTTGATAATCGCTGCGTTACCTGACGAAGTAATGCATGAAAGGGAGTATGCAGGGGAAGCCAGACGTAACGTTGTGATGAAGTTATCTGTGGAACGAAAGAAAAGCTGTTTGGAACCACGGAGTTCAAGCTTCTCTCTCATTCTACCAAGTTATCGCGTGCAGTAAAAGTTAGGGTTATTTCTCCGGAGGGAGTGCGTGTGCTAACCTTGTAAGTAGTTGTTATACAGTAACATTGTGATGTTCTAGTTTGGCATATGGAGATCTGGTTATCATTCTAGACATCAGAACATGTACTCAGGTGTTTTTGGATTTATCCACGACTATATATATCCATTGATAAGTCTTAGTATATTACGATTTTCGTCTGTAAGTATCTTTTCATCTGTGTTGCTTGATGTAACAGGTGAGTTTGTGCATCAGTTATCAGTCTATAAGGTGTAAGCTCGGTTGAAGAAAACATCTCTTAAGAGCAGCATACTCGAATTATCCACACCTTAGGGATTTTTTGGGGAGGGGGGGAGGGTTTTGTGATGGATGGAGGAGGGGGATGTGGTCAGTATTTGTCGGGCATTACGTATTGCTGATTAGTGATTAAAGGGCTTAAAATTTCGTGGTAATATAATATAAGCTTGGGCAAAGTATTATATAATAGCTAAATCTTGCGGGCAAGAGATTGAAGGCCATACGAAACCACAGCAGTGTTGTCAATAGTGAAAGATACGTATTTTGTAAGCGACACAGAAAAAAAAAAGACGCGGTGAAATTATACGCTTTCAAAGAGATCTAAACTCATAAAAAAGACGGGTACAGAATATTAGTCGAAGATCAAAGTAGAAAAAGAACACGAAAAAAGGGAGAAGAAGATCCAAACGCTTAATTTCCGTGCGTGAGAGTATCTAGCGTTGCCTGTGACTGATTTCACAACATCTTTGATCATTTACTGGAATGTGTAAAATGATTTTGGGTGCGGCTCATGTCTCATCGTTGTGTGTGCGTGTGCGTGTGTGTGTGTGCGTGTGTGTGTGTGTGTGTGTGTGTGTGTGTGTGTGTGTGTGTGTGTGTGTGTGTGTGTGTTAAATTTTATCTTGATCACTGTGGTTTTGTTTACGTTAAGTTCGAAGCCAGCGGAAACTAGTGTGTTTTGTACTTGGTGGTTGGACGGACCACAACAAAAAGAAGAAAAATGAATAATAATAATAATAATACTTACAGGCCAAGTTGTGATACCGAAGTAAAGTACCATTTGGTTACAATAAAAATTGTGTAAGAAATAAACACTGAATGTATAATCAACGGATTACAGTACTGTATTTTGTTCTATGCCATCTAGAATATCATCGAAGGAGGGTGTATGCTGGCCAAATACTGTTAAATAACTAATATTGAACCACTTGTTATAGCTGTTTGAATTTAATTATTAAAAGACACAAGAGTATACTTGAGATGGTTTTACACGACGGACCAAAGCATTATATATATATAGTATCATTTTACCTAGTTAAAGTTCTTAGTGTATAGATTTATTTAAAATCGACCACAGAGAAGACAGGTTTAGAAATAAAAAGAAGAAATCAATAACAACTCAGTGCACAGGTTANGGGGGGGGGGGGGGGGCGGGTTAGAAAGAAGCATTTCGTCTTAAATATTTCATAGATCTCCAGTATGACAATCAATGCTTCGTCTGCTATGTATCAGTATAGTCCCGCAAAACGTTTCCTCACTTCTGTTCGATCGTCACAGTTCTCCGCTCCCTCAAGCTCACTTTTGCTGGGACATGGGCTGTCTGGATTGTGTGCGCTTGCTTGAGTATGCGTATGAGTGTTATGTGTGTGTGTGTGTGTGTGTGTGTGTGTGTGTGTGTGTGTGTGTGTGTGTGTGTGTGTGTGTGTGTGTGTGTGTGTGTGTTTTAAATTTTATCTTGATAACTGTAGTTTTGTTTACGTTAAGTTCGAAGCCAGCGGAAACTAGTGTGTTTTGTACTTGGTAGATGGACGGACCACAACAAAAAGAAGAAAGTGATGAATAATAATACTTACAGGCCTAGTTGTGATACCGAAGTAAAGTACTATTTGGTTACAATAAAAAATGTGTAAGAAATGAACATTGAATGTATAATCAAGGGATTACAGTACTGTATTTTGTTCTATGCCCTCTTGAATATCATCGAAGGAGGGTGTAGGCTGGCCAAATACTGTTAAATAACTAATATTGAACCACTTGTTATAGTTATTTGAATTTTATTATTAAAAGACACAAAAGTATACTTGAGGATGGCTTTACACGACGGACCAAAGCGTTATATATATATAGTATCATTTTACCTAGTGTTAAAGTTCTTAGTGTATCGATTTATTTAAAATCGACCACAGAGAAGACAGGTTTAGAAATAAAAAGAAGAAATCAATAACAACTCAGTGCACAGGTTATGAAAATAGATCAGAGTAGATGTTGTAATGTCACAGAAATGTGAACACGGAAATAGAAATTTGGGTCAGTCTCTGGGAGGNGGGGGGGGGGGGGGGGGGGGGGGGGGATAGGAAGAAGGAAGCTATTAGGAAGTCGGGATTACAAATTCAGGTCATGAAGTCAAGGGGATGATGAGGAGGTATCAATGAGTGGGAGAAAGAGAGAGAGTTTAATGATAGGAGAAAGAGAGAGAGTTCAATGATAGGCGAAGGGGAAGAAGGTATGAGGAAGATTTCGTGTGAGCAGCCCTTAACGCAACGTGACCAGTTGTTTTTTTTTTTAAAGTTGGAAGGAAATAAAAACGGAACAGAACTTCTAAATATAAATTCTAGCTTGTTTCTCTCGGGATAGAACTTATCCACTCCTTTGCGTGTCACTCCCAGAGGTATAACAATGACTGCATCATCAGACAGAATTAGACTTCAGACAAAACAATAACCTCGTGTTCTGTTGAAAACGAGAATGATTTCTTTATTTCTGTCCGATCCTAATTTTTAAGAGTGACGCTCTATAAACATGTGTAGCTGTTTACGATGAGATCAGGAAAGCGTCAGCGAACAGTGACATAATCTTGAGACAATCATGTTGTTGATTATGAAGTCACGGACTCACGGGGGAGCGTGAATGAGACAAGTCAACCGCTGCTGGTGTGAAATGATAGTCAAATGGCTGAATTACCATACGGTCTTTGCCACGTTAGAAGCACCCCATGTGACTTTGACAAGATGGCACATACTGAATAGCACAGCATTCAGAGGTCGTGACAAAACAATCAGCATTGGCGTAACTAACTTGTAGCGTGGATGCAGTACCACGATTAAAATCACCCTATAGCGTCACTGCCAATAGCATCACGCATATTGCGTAAGAACTTCAGACCCCTAGCTTCAGTTGTTTCAAAACACGTTAGGAAACAGCGAAATATTTACGTCATGCATTACGAGTAATTACCAATAATGGCATATGTCGGATTACTGCACCAATTGTTTTAACAGGCACAAAATGCCATCTGTGAGAAAGCTTCTTCTCTTAACTGACATGAGTCAATAAAAAGCTTGCGCATTAATGATGGGATCTATTTCCATCGTAAGAATTACATAAGCACATCAGTGCAGAATGAATCCTTGGTAATGATCAACATGCTGAGTTAATGTAATTTTTACGATGATCGGAGATTTCATCGTTGATACGCAAGCTCGTAATTTTTGTCGTAATATTTGCACCAAGCAAGTTCAGTGACAAAAACCGACAAAACTCTCATATGTTTTTTCTTATTGTAGCTCAATAAGTTTTAACTCAACGGACTGAACTCTTTATTTTCCATTTTCATTGCATTCACATTACTTCTAAAGACTTGCTTTGATAGGTGCAGCCTTTCGACAGTGAGACAAATTTTTGCCACTCCCGTAAAAGTTGCATTTTGGTGATTATCAGGGTATAGCATCCAAGCGACACACTACAGTATTATGCTTCGGAGCCATCGGTCTCTCTCTGTTTCCAAAATCAGTATACAGGCATGTGCAATTTGGTGCGCATGCGATGTGCTCTTTAACTGTTTCTTTTTGGTCCCTTAGCGCGCATCTACGCAGCAAAATAAACTGACGCACTGATTATGGCCTTCGTAATAAAACATGTGACGTTAACAACAAGGTGGCACATAGATCCATTAAGTTTAATTATATAATGTTTATGTTTCAAAATTACATGACTGACGTCTTTTTATTCTCTTTTAAGGTCTAATAACCATCTCACTGCGTGCGTATTTGATAGGTCAGTAAAAAGACGTAGTTTAGATGTTATTGGTATGATTAGAGGCAAATGACATGCGTCTTAGCAACAATTGTTGTTAACATCGCTGGACTTTATAAGGTGTTAAACAGTCTTATTTCATCATGTTCGACAAAAATATCTCAGAGATCCGTTTGAGAAAGCTGAATAAGCTTTTATGATTTAAACGGGCTTACTCTTACACAGTTATACAGTCCAACTTCACTTATTCGCAACTCCTCAAGAAAACAGAAAAACGTGCGATGTAAAAAAGGAGGTGTGATTATCCAGTGACTTGGATATAGAAATGTAGCATTTCGGTACGCGGAAAATGTCGCGATTTAACGGATTGTGATTATGCGGTGTGGACTGTATTTCGACCAGTTTCATCGACCTGTTCAACACAAGACAGCCGAGGACCCTTGTTTTTAGTCAAGTACCCACACTCATCCTTAGCATGGAATAAACGGTGACTAAAATTTATTATTATCCGGCGACTTTTTTTTCCTTTTTTTTTTACAAAGTATGTGCACAAAAAAATCTGTTGTCTAAGAAGTTGCAGTTACCCGAAAATTGCCTTTTTAAGGCATCTTTTGTTTCATGAAATTAGAATCTTGTTAGATATATGTCTGAGTGGTAAGGAAAAGCCTACATCGGTGTTGTAAAGTTCTCTATTTTTTTTTTAGTGTAGAAAACTTGCATGGCATATCGAGACACAGAATCCTTTGCATTTGATGGATATGTCGCGTTTTGCCTCGAGATCCTCCATGGACAACTCTCGAGTGGTCATGACCTTTGCCAGTGATCTGACTGATCTCCCCTTCTTGTATGTCAGAGACGTGTTGTTTCGCTGACAAGCGTACGGTCAAAAGTACCTTTGCTTTGCGACGTTATGCAAAATGTCCCATGAATAATGTGCATACGTAGCAACGAGCAGAATGTTGTTTTTCTAAGGTCACTTCCTGTTATGCATAGGTGACGCAGTCCCGGAGAAAATGCAGCAGACTATCAGAGCTGGACGCATCTAAATGCAGACAATGTCATAGCTTCCGTTGGGGGNGGGGGGGGGGGGGGGGATTTTCGAAAACCGGTTTGGCTAATGGAAACTCCATTGACCGGAATTTGTTTTCTTTTCTTTTCAGTCTGTCTGCAATTTTCACGTAGAATTTTCCATTTTCTATCCCAGGGTACTCTTAATTCGCCATAATTCGTTCACATCCTTAAGAAATCGACAGACGATGAGAAAATAATTTTTCTGGGAGGACTTTTTTGTTTATTTCGGGCTGTCACATTTCAAAATCTATTCATGTCTTTTTGGTCTCCAAGAGGTAAAAATTTAATCTCCTTGGCCACTCCGGGGCAGTCGTGTTTTGTTGAGTTATAGGTTTAAAATCTCCCAAATTCCCGGTCCGATACCGCAGACAGCACAGTCAAAAATGTCCATTTAATTTCAGAGGAAGATGGAAAGCAAATTAAATGTTAGGTCCAGGGTCGCCGTTTAGCCC
>JAWQUT010000037.1:833129-854566 GCA_033807755.1 Ellobium chinense | reverse complement strand
CCCAACGATTTGTTTTGTGAGGGATAGACATTTAGTTACCTCGTCCTATTCCTCTCACTCTAGGGACGGCCAAACGACCATCTAGTAGTACGTAATAATGGTTTCTCATCCCGCCCCTCTCTCTCCCCGAAAACAGAAGCGCTCTCTCTCTCTCTTTCGCTCTCTCTCTCTCTCTCTCTCTCTCTCTCTCTCTCTCTCTCTCTTCCATCCCTTCTTTTACTGTAGCTTTCTACTTTCTTTCTAGCCCATTCATGCTCATTCCCCTCTCTCTCTCTCTCTCTCTCTCTCTCTCTCTCTCTCTCTCGTCTGTCCGTCTCTCTCACTCTCTCTCTCTCTGTCTGTGTGGGTGTCTGTCTATCTGTCTCTCTCTCTCTCTTTCTCTCTCTCTCTCTCTCTCTCTCTCCCCCACACTAGTACTGGGTCAGACAAGTGTCGGAATAACCTCGCCTGTTTTTCCACGTGAGTAAAACGACAAAGTGACACTGTCTGATACATGTATTTCTCTCATCCCTCATCCCCCCTTCCCCTCCCCCTTTCAGTCCTTAAGCCATGACACGAGAGAGCGAGAATTGTGACCTAAACTGTCATTAAAAAGTGATTTTTTTAAGGTTGGCTTCTTCCCACGTCTAGCTCGATTCTGGCTCATCCAGTAATGTTGGGCGAATTCGAATACTACATTGTTCAAATCCAGATTGGCGTGCACCGATTGCTCGTACGCAGGCATTATCAAACCGAAATTTATTCTTTTCTTCTATTGTTCTTAAACTTTCAGCAACATCTCTCCAAATCACTTTATCCTGGGGCTATCTTTGTAATTGTATGACTACCATGGACTGCATTGGGTCTTTAACGATGTAGACTATTTTTGTTTTGAATAAATCTTAGGTGTTGCGTCCGAATAACTTAGGGATTTCTTGTAAATCTGAATTTTTTTTTTGCTTTGTGTGAACCAAATGATTCGAAGCAAGAACAATTTTAGAATTTTGAACCCAGATTCGAATCCTGCCTATCGCGACCGTCCAGCATCAACCAGAATCTTCTCGGAACAAGTTCGCTGACATCTCCTACTGACAGTTTCTTTTGTCAGATTCATTTTTTTTTTTTTTGCTTCTGCCATTTATTTAAAGGTCACCTCGTTTTCTTGCTAAAATGCTACAATGGTCTTGTGTGAGGTTTTGCGTGAAAGCATTTCAACGCTGAAGATCTAATCGCACCGACTGTTGTTATTATTTGGAATATTTCGGTTTAAAATACGAGAGCAATAAATTTGTTTTATACAGCGAAACCTCGATATTAAGTACTAATATAATATGTATTTCTCGTCATATAAGTATGAATTCACATGATGAAATTCATTGTATTTAATTAATTATTCAGGCAAACGTAGATGATACATGCATTAAAATTACACCTGAATAGTAAATGTAATTTATCCATGCACCAAGAACTTTCTATCAATAATTTTCTGTGTTTAAATCATTTATTTTGATGATATTTAGATCTAAATAATTGTGCGTGCGTGTGTGTGTGTGTGTGTGTGTGTGTGTGTGTGTGTGTGTGTGTGCCGTGTCTATTGATTTCTATGTCAAACGTACCTGGTCCACTATTTTCTCTTTTTGTTTCGTCAAAGCTATTGTGTCCATTAAATTCTATATCACAGGGACCGCGTCCATTAATTTCTACGTCAGACATATCGTGTTCATTGATTCTATATCAAGGTTACCGTGTCCATTACCTTGTTTCATTTGTAATATTATGTATTTACATGTATGATGTGTATTGTTATATGTTGTTTTATTATGAATGAGGTGTATAACATTGTATGACACTGTAATACAATTTCCCGACGGGGTAAATAAAGTCGTATTTTCATTTGCATTAATTTCAATATTCTCAAATCGAACACCTTAAGAAAGTCCAAATTAATGTTGAACTGGACCCCCTGTGAGTCGAGTTCATGAAGTCCAGCTTTAGACTAATTTACCTTTTTAACAAAATTGGGAATTCTGTATTATCCGAGCCAAGCTTATATGTCATGAACACAAAGAGAACCATATTGCTGGGGAAAACCCCATCACGAATGTCCCACTGGGTCAGTATTGAGCACACACACACACACACACACACACACACACACACACACACACACACACACACACACACACACACACACACACCATGTAGATCTACGAAAGATAGTTGGGACTTTAATAAAAACTGCTATCGTTACTATAACTATAATTATCCTGAAAGGTTAATGGTATAATTGCACTCCCTTTTAAAACTGTCTGGCTTTTGTGTTGTCGCAGTATGGCCCTGGTCTAAGGATCTCCTCGGAGCTTATTGTTCTATCGATACATAATTCATGGACTGTTGACATATTATGATATCGTATTTCAGAAATTGGGTTTTCATTTATGCAAATTTTAACATCGTTTTATTCAGAATTTGATGCCTGTTTTGATGACAGTCTTGGATTTTACAGGCGATTTAAAAAAACTAAAAAAATGATCAGTTGTATGAGGAATGAAGCCTCATCGTGCTATTGAAATCACTGTATATAACCCCTTTATTTCTTGAGACTTTATTTCTGTTAAATACGACGTTAGACGTAAACACGAATCACATTTTTTGGGGGGTGGATTCTAGAGGGAGCTCTTCCCGTCGAATGCCATGCATGTTATGTTTTGTTTCGTGTTCCTTATTCTCTTACCTCTTTTCATGTGGATCCAACTTTTTGCTTGGCCAGATGAGTTCATTAAACATGAATAACATGGGATGTCTAACAACGTACGCATTCCAGACACACTTGTGCCCGAATTAATGGGTTAATATTGGCCATGTCCCCGCGATACTGCGTCATTTCACATGACTGAAAATGTGTAATCGATATGTTCGATAATGAATGTTGGGAACGGAGTTTTTTATATAGCGATTCGCAGGTATCGATTTTTTTTTGTTTTGGTGTCAATTATGCTTACGTTAGATCAGTCCAAATTCCCTCCCTTCACCCCTACTCCCCCACCCCTCAGTCCTCTCCCCTCTTGCTGGAACCAAGTCCCGTCTTCTGTCGTTTTGGCTTTAAACGTTTTGCGCTTCTGTCCTGTCTGCCAAGCTGGAATTTCCAGACTGTCCATCGATTCTGAAGCCATAAAAAGTAGGGTCATAAAANTCAAATAACCAGCATACTATACTCGTATAATATGGCCTCTGTGACCACAGAATGATAACTGTGCGTAGAGTTTTAAACTTTTGTTTCTAATATCGTATTAAGCAAAGCCATGTGCACTCTTTACTCAGTACATATAACAATACATTTTCTAACAATATGTTCACTCTTGGGTCTCAGAGGGTTAAACGTTTTGCGCTTCTGTCCTGTCTGCCAAGCTGGAATTTCCAGACTGTCCATCGATTCTGAAGCCATAAAAAGTAGGGTCATAAAAGACTGAAAATAGAAAAACGATATCGGAATCTGTAGACATATGCATATTTTCTGTGTCCGTCTTTCTTGGTAGTTTTCCGGTCTGTCTTTTCCTCTTTCTGCTGATTTCTTAGAATCCATTCTGCTGCCTAAATTTCCTTCGTGGTAGTTATCACTGTCACCGAGTAATCTCTCCGTTCTGCGATACCTCTCTCTCTCTCTCTCTCTCTCTCTCTCTCTCTCTCTCTCTTTCTCTCTTTCTTTTTCACTCATTTACTCACTCACTCACTCACTCACTCACTCACTCACTCACTCACTCACTCACTCACTTACTTATTCGCCCACCACTGATTCATTTACTCACTCACTCACTCACTCACTCACTCACTCACTGTATCATGGCAGCTGCAATGCTTTTTCATTCTTATAATTTTTATGGTTGCCAGCTGTCACTGACTCAGCTACTGTCGTCTTTGTTTCTTCACAGCTTGAAAATGCCATCACTTTATTGACAGTGTCAGCAGAAATGTTTTTCTATGGTCAGTTATACCAGTGCTTTGTCCTGTCTTGTGTCAGCTTAGAGTTTAGCACAAACTGCCTTGCTAACACTTGAAAATTATATAATGTGCTCTATAATAGAAAACTATGCAGTTCTGTTATTAGGCTGCACTGCGGCGATTAGCAATGACTTTGTTATGGATTTCATCTATATTAATAAAACGCTTCTGCCAAATTTGTGTCACAGATTTCTTGAGAACTACGTAACGTAAAAACATGCGGTTTTCACCTAAATTCGTAGAAAAATACACAAAAGGTAACTATACACATCAGTCCTCTTATCTTTTACCCTTTTTAAAAAAAAAAAGAATGTGTATAGCAACGAAATACAATTTCCTATAGATCTTTTCAATCCGCTCGATTCGCCAGTCGTCCAACTTTTTCACGGAGTCTAATGCATTCGTCTATGATGCCTTTCGGTGCGCTGGGTATTCTTTCGCCGCTGGTGTGTTGCCTGCCTGCCCATCTGTAAAATGGGGTGTTAGTCTTGTTTGTAATATTGTGTATATTATGTGTATGATGTGTACTGTTCTTTGTGTTTGTTTGTAATGAATGAGCTGTATAAAACTGTATGAATGATATAGTGAGACAATGTCCCCACAGGGTAAAGAAAATAATTATTTTTTTTTCCTTTTTCTTAAGAACACTTGGATCACTTTTACTGATTTAACACTATTCTGCACTCTAAGCACTGATCCGTATTTGCAGTAACTGTGCAAAAATGTATCGGTTATTGGTCGGTCGGCCGTGCATGCTAAGTGCTTCTTCCAAATTGAGAATCACCAGTGACGCGTGATACGCTATTTGCACGGACGAAGGCACATTCACGTGCGATTTACGTACCCTTGCAGTGCGGATGCCAATTCGTGCAGATAAGTGCAAGTAATACTCACGCATCCACATTTTAGTGCTTACATCATTATGGAAACGCACGCGCTCACGCAAACAGATAAACATGCATTCATGCTCACTCTTGGATGTAAACACTTTGGTTTAATCGCACATTAAATAGGTTTCGCTGGACGTTAACGTAAACGCAGCTTCTGCGTTAACTCTAACGCAATGATGTGTGCGATTCCTGACTCTGGTCACCGGCTAGCTCAGCTAGCCTAAGCTCCATTTCGAATGTTTGTGAATACTTTAGGCAAATTGGATGAAAAGTGCAAATTGGGTGAAAACTAGGTAAACCATAGAATTTTCTTGTGTCATGAAAGCTTATTTTGAATATTGGGGTTACCAGTCCCAAAATACTACGACACAGTTACTCAGTGATGGCTCTAGTTTCCATTTATAAACAACATACCCTTTTCTTACCCCTGAGGCACCTATTACGGCAGCGTTGGGTCAACGTTTACGTTCAGGGAAAACCTGTCAATCAACCAATGTGCACTCTACTGTTCTGGTATCATCATAGTGATTAACTTTACCGAATAGCCGCGTGTCACTTGCTCGGAGTGGCTTGGGGGCGTCATGGGGGGCCATGCTCGTGCGGACACGAGAGAGGCCGACTGAATGATCGGCTCAAGGGAAGTAATCAATATTTAATGACGGGCAGTGCACCGTGTAGGTCTGGCGAAAGGAATGTTTTCATTCTCTCCTCTTGGTAATTGGATAGGATGGGCCGGACAGAAAGATAGACAGATGGGGAGAGATGGAAGGAATTGTAAGTGCCGCTCAAATTATGCCGATTATTATGGGCAATTGGTCAGCTCTCTGATCCCTACTTTAAAGGTCATCTTTAATCGAGAAAGAGAGAGAAGATTGACATGGAAGGGCGAAAAGGGGGAAGGGGAACAGTATGTTCACCATAGAATTGAAGAACGTTGCTTCCAAATCACAAAATGTATACTGTCGTTGATAAATGAGTTAGGGGTATATTCAGATATAAATTTCGTTATGAAATTTTTCCATAACTGAGTTTAATGAGGATTCACTATTAAAGTTACGATAGTATAAAAAACTAATAAACATTTATTATCCGTTTCTGTTTCAAAGTTTGTTCTGAGTGTTCTTAATATGTTTTGATGAAATGCTCTTCAAATGTTTTTTTTTGGTTTTTTTTAGGAGGTTGTCTAGATTGTCTCTTAGGGGAGGGTGGGGCTAGTTGGGCCATTTGGGCAAGTTGAGTCAGACTAGATTTTCACTTTGTTAACCAAGATGAGTGATGGTTGTTTTTTTAGCTGAAGTATCTCTCTAAGATACGTTGCCTTTTTATTATGTTAAATGATGATTGTTGTCAATCCAAAATTTCCTGCAAACAAAAATCAAATTGTGAGCACCACATTTTCTGCATCACAAATTATGTGTTTACTGTATTAAACAAAAGCCGCAATGGGGTTAAGAAACAAGTGGCTACAGACAAAAGGTCCAGTCATCCAACTTACGGTGTAATTGAAAAAGTGTCCATTTTAAACGTAAAACAGCAGTGAGCATATTAGTATGTGAGGTATGGGGTGGAGCAAGTTGGACCAAACATAGCGGGGCTGGTTGGACACTGCACCAAGCTGCACCGTGCATGAACCAATGTATCCTGCCATAATAAACATGGGCGTCTAAATAAATACATGCACACAGGTGCGCACACAATACACACCCTTATGCATACGAGCACACATACACAAACACACATGCACTCCCAACACACTACCTTATTCTGGCCTGATATCAAATAAATCTTTTGAATTGATAACTGCTGCTTTATTTTCTTCCAACGTTTATTCAGCTAAACGTTGCCATAGTGAATTTGTAAGTAATATCGTTGCCTTCTTGTCTTATTTAGCTGTTTTGAGTGTTGAGGACAGCTGTGTTGAGTTATTATTACGGATCTTGTCGCACTTATAATGGCATGTTTATAAAATATTGCTGGGAGGCTTTGTTCATTTAGGCATAATCATTTTATTTCTACAAATATTGTTGGTGCTACTAATAATATTGTCATAGACAAAGCCTTAATTGAAGTTGTTATTGTTTTCTTTTGTTGCGGGTGGCAGACATTGTTTTCTTTCGTTGCGGATGGCAGACATTGTTTTCTTTTGTTGCGGATGGCAGACATCAGTTTCATGGAACTGTTAAACAAAGATATAACTGAGTGATTAGAGGGAAATGTGCCAACGGATAGACAGAAATAAGTGAGGAGAAAATGAAGTGGCGCTTATCCCTCCATTTTGTTAAATATATGTCGTCTACCACAACCCATTATAATGTTCGATCCCACCTCCTTCCACTTTCCTCCATCCATCTACGCCCTTATCCAAAATCATCCAGTGTATGGACATGGCAATAGCTCAATAGGTTACGGTTATATAGTTCTATTTATCAATTTAAGAAACTGAAATGCTTGAAACTCGCACGACTTTTCTTTGAATATAAGCCTCTCTCCTCTCTCCCTCTTTCTTAGTAACCTTTTTGCGACAAAAAGTTTCTGTATAGAGGCTGTGAACATTTTTGCAAGAATATACATCCTATATCCAGTTTTTACCTCAATGGTGACTATCTTTTATTAATTTAAATATATTTTTTTTGTTCCGAAAGATACGGTTTGGGGCTCCAAGCCTCCTGGCTTTTGCCACTTGATCCTTATACACCTCTATGACATACAGTGGTTGAGCCTGGCAATAATATCAATGGCTTCCTTAACAAATCTGAGACACTTAATCATGCCCAAGAGACTTTAAAACCCATATCCCAAAGTATCCCTTACTGTGGCTCAACTTACCCCAGCTATGGGGCAAGCTGGACCAATGAGGGTAGGTCATTATAAAAAACAAGTGTGGTCGTCATACAGCAGGCCAAGTCAGGCATTTATCACATGCTTCAGTGAGAGGAGATGTTTGTCTTTTAACTTACATCCCATTGATTCCCTTCAGTAACGTATTTATGACACAATGAATTTTTAACAAAAAAATAATAGCCCAACTTGCCCCCACTCTCCCCTACTTCTTTGCTTTTTCGAGTGAAAGTCGTTAATTGTATATGTAATTCTGGTGAATGAGAGACTCTGTGTGGTTGTGTGTGTGGTTGTGTGTGAGTGTATGTGTGTGTGTTTGTGTGTGTGGGTGTGTGTGGGTGTGCGTGTATGTGTGTGTGGTTAGATGTGTGTGTGTGCCCTGCCTGTTGGTGTATGTGTGTCTGCGTGTGTGTGTGTTTGTGTGTGTATATTTCTATGTGTGCGCGCTTCTGTACGTATGTGTATGTCGGTGTATCTGTATGTGTGTGCTCTTATAATACTGTGTGTGTCTCCCATGAGAAACAGAGGAATGAATGCATCTCTGAGCATGGATTGGTACAGTCTTTGACACTTATTATGAAGCTCCCAGTGAAACTTAGAGAGCGATATAGAGAGAAAGAAAGAGAGGGAGTGAGAGAAAAATGAAAACAGAGAAAGAGGACCACAACGTACTCATTCACCCCCCCCCCCCCNCCCCCCACAAATAATTGAACCCGTGTACGTATTGCACCTTTCCCAGAATTCATCGATAACAGAGGCTGGCATTTGCACACAGCACGCTATCTCTTCAGCTAATCAGCGGGCATAAAGACGGGATTGTGTCAGCTTCTCGACTCTGTTTACGAAGTTTGCCGGAGTTCCGGTTTCATCTCCAGTTCAATACAGTGCTGTATGCAAGATATGCAACCCTCTATTGTACAGAGTTGTGTCATGATATTTATCAAGCAGGGAGAAAGATAATTTAAGACAACTACGGGCTTAAATGTCGTCTATAAACAGTGCGTTTTATTTGTTTATGTGCGCGGGCATTAAACCTGTGTATTCGTAAACTATGGCTCTTGATCTTAACAGGTTGCAGTGAGGTTATCGCAATACTTATTAAAAGGCAGTGCTTATTATCGCAAAAATTTGTGTTATGCCAATGTGACGGCGACGACCGCATTGTGTGTTTCAGAGATTGGTCTAGCCATGATAGTCTAGCGATCTAGATCCTTTTTTTTTTTTGGTGGAGGGAGGTCACGCCATTACTGATTTGTTTCCAGATATTTTGTCTTCACAATGAGCGAAAAGACCGTAATCCTTCATTTTGCTGCCAAACGGGAATACATTTAAAACCATACTATTTTAGCCGTCCAAATTTCTTCAATTCGAAAAGAACTCTTTGAGAATACATGTCCAGATTGCAGCGGCGATGCTTCTGGCAACAACTAATGGTAATAGCGAGTTTTATAAGTCTCATATTCAGGCCGGGCTCCGCCCACGAGATTTCATATCATTATAACTTCAGTAGGCCAGATCACCCAACGACGGGTTAAACTCCCGCCGCTGTTATTTACGGACGCTGAACGCTGGCATTCTAATATTATCTTTCAACTATAGCCAAGTATCCACTGCACACACAAGTATATCGAGGAAAACATGAATGAACTGTCTTCTTAAGACATTTATAACTTGCCCATGGCGGGAATGGAACCCATGATTAACAGATCTTGGATACAAATTGGGGCTATAGTATGAGAGTGTAATCTCGCAAAAGGTCTTACAGTTTTCCTCTGACGACGTCTTTCTTTCTTGTGTGTGTTTCGCTATCTGCTATAGAGTTTCCCATCTCGGCTACAGGATGCTGCCGCAACATGCAATTTCACAACCAAATATGGACAAATATAAAAACATTTCAAGCAAAAATAGCCTGTGTCGCATTTCGTGCCGAAATTGCTCATATCTCCGTTCCCACATATTTCAGAGCGTCTCCCAAAGAATCGGAAAGTGTCTCTGAGTGCAACCTTTACAATCTAATTTATTTCTCAGTGAGACTGATTAGATCTAGATCGATTTCCGGGCACGAAGCATCGTCGGCCTTAGAAGGCGTTAGACAGCATGCCAATCTATCATAATCGGTGCCGTAAAAGCTCGATATTTTGTAATAAATGATAACCGTCCATCAGAACACTTCTGCCCTGCGTCCCTGTTCCCCGACCCACCTTCTTGTACACAATCTTAGCGAGGTTTTCTTAGTTGTATTTTTTGTTCTCAGCTTCTTCTTTTCATTTCATCCCTCTTCTCGGTTTCTTTCTTTCGTTCGTTCCATATCTGTAGACTCGGTGAGACTTATGCCAATCGCCTGAACAAAGATCGATGGCCAGGGATCAGTCTCGCTCACTCGCGCGTGCCTCTGTACGACAAACACGCGCTCACACGCTCGGGCTAGTGGATTTACTTCACAGCGACCACGGGATGGCACTGCTCCTCAGCTTGGAAGGGGTGATCAGATAATTCTGGTGAAGGTGGACTCACCCATTACCATCTATTGCCTTATTGCAGCCGGGCTGTTCCATTGCATCATTTCACCCACGGACTTGCAGCGTCTATGCGTACGCCTTCCGACTACATTCCGATGTCTTTCGCCACTGGGCGTCCGGAGTTTGCCGCTATTCAACGTCCACGGAGGGTACCTTATTTCAGGGCCTTTCGTGTGCAGCATTATTGGTGTTACCTTATTCTTGTTGGGCACGGGACAGCTACATTCAACTGAGTTATTATTTCTTAACTATTCCTCGCGGATTCTAGACACTGCGTGATATCAGAGCATTGTACTAAGAACACACATCGCTTCTGATTGTTATTTTCTCTTTGAAGTAATGTCAAATGTCTGTATCACAGGGCGCGGTAGTGAGTTTTACCAATCCCATTTCTTAAGCAAGGTTACTTGATTTTAACAGGTGGCAGTGAGGTTAACGCAAAATTTGTTCTGTGCCAGCGTGATATCGAAACGTCATTCAGTGTATAAGTTTTCAAGGATTACTGTAGCCATGATGGTCTAGCCATCTAGGTCAGCAGGATTAACGATAGTGTGAGGCAACTTCCTGGTTGTTTGGTGATTAGGTCTACAGAAATATTCCGAGACAAAGCACCGTACACTCAGTCTCTATATTTAGTCTTCATATTGTCACGTTCATTCCACATTCGCCTACGTCATTTTATTGATGATTTGAGTAGTTTATATGACATGTACTGTGATCTTTCATTTATCTTCTTTTTCTTAATAAAACAAATGTATAGTTTTGACTCATTATATCCCAATATTAGAGGCTGAACCACATCTATCTTATTGTTTTGCTTTGAGCAACAGATTGAAAGCGCCGAATTTCTCAGGACCTCAAGAAATGACTGAAGCAAATGTGGGAAGTGCGTTGCGATATGTATAATAAATACACTTCATTAATGAATTTCACACGCATGGACTAATCATTATTCTATTTTTTTCTATTCAGATAGACGTCCATAATAAGTACTCTTCAATAATAGGCTTTATTTTTCCATGCACCTAAGACCTACTGTTCTTATTATTGAAGTTTGACTGATATCTGCCGTTCTCTAATAGTCAAATATGCGTTCATACAAGCATTACTACTTCTTTTCACAGTGATCTCAAAACTCATGGATTTGTTACTAGACTTTGTTGTAATGATGATTTTTACATTTTGGGTCTTGTAAGTTTGTTACAAGTTAATTGAAAATACGTATAACGAACTAGATATAAATACTGTAGATGCGCTACCTTTTGTTACAGAGCACATCAGTTCCTCTGGCGTCAAAAGGCAACTGGCCAGTTAATAATTTCTAATCTTTAATCTCCTTTACAATTTGGTGACCATTCCTATGTCACTGTCAGTGTCGTGACGTCAGAATTAATGCTTGTGGGCGTGTGACGTTACGTAATTATTCTTATTTGTGTCTGACTTTATTGAAATAATATATAGTATGGAGATTTAATTATGAGTCCACAACGGTAAAGCTTATTCAGCATGTTGCCGGTCTTCTCGGATCAACCGGACCAACCGGCTGACTAGACGGACCAACCGGCTGACTAGACGGACCAACCGGCTGACTAGACGTCATATATACGCGTGGCTGGTCCTATGCGAGAAGACCGACGACATGGTGATGGCGGTTTGTTTGTACCAGGCATGTCCTCTGTATCAGTCTTTCTAATGTGACTTGTTTCTTTGTGACTATTTGAATGTAACAGCCATCGCTTGATTGTAACAGATGAATGATTTACCCCTTTATTTTATTTAAAGTTGATTTTTTTTTCATGAGGATTCCTTAAGATCCGTTAAAAATAGGTTCAGTGTCATGTACCGGGTGATGGTGAGTGTGAGGAGATAGGAAAGGGAGGGAGGGAAGGGGAGGGGAGGTAATTAGCTAAGGATAATGCTTAAAGAAAATTTATTGCATTACTTCAAATATGGCTCGTATGTTAATAAAATCATTTTAGCAGTTATTGTAGAAAAAGAAAAAGGCTTTTCTTTTGCGCTTACTATTTGGGTAGTTACTTACACATAATCTGGTATAAAGCTACGAGGGTTTTTCTATGAAAAAATAATAGGAAAGAAAGATCTGTGAAAGATTTGGGCAGATGAGCTACATAGCGGGTAGAGTTTCTACAGTAGTCATAACTCTTAATGCTGAACATGATATTGCGCAACTTTTCCCCTACAAGTAAAAATTGTCTTGAAAGACTGTTTAAAGGCTTACAATTTATTTTTTAAAATTATTATCTTTTTTAACTGACTGTCCTTTTCGCGCTTAAATCACATATCTAGGGAGCTGTCAAAAAATGTCTAAGGATAGAGGTCATTTTGCTTTTAATACGCCTACATTTAAAGGGGTAGATGCGGCAAGCGTAGATTACTTGCAATTGTGGGTCCCAAGATCGAGGTGGCACACCACGACAGGTTGAAAACTGTTGTTTTTGTCTTGCTATGCTTTTAAAATACCCGACAGAAATTAAAAGAATTATAAACCACAAAAAAATTCTGGTTCCCAAATCGTGAATGGCACACCAAAACAAGTTAAAAACCGTTATTTTTTCTTTCTTTTTGGTATTGTTCAGCATTTAAAATACCCGACAGAAATTAAACGAATTATGAACTACTCAAAAATTCTGGCTTCCAAATCGTGGATCTCACAACAAAACAAGTTGAAAACCGTTATTTTTGTTTTGCTCTTGCATTTAAAATACCAGACAGAAATGAAAAGATTACAAAACCATACACGCACAAACAACCCCAAAAAATGCATGAAACAATTCGTAACATTATATCTAGTTCAGACAGGGAAGACATAATAATGTCATTCAACAAAGAATGAGATTGAATTTCACAGGTTTTTCTATTTTTTTTCTTTTTAATGCGGGTTGTTTTTTTTGTAGGTTTTTTTTTATATTGTGTTTCTTTCCTTCCCCCACTCCTTGTCCCGCGAGTACTTTCTTTGGGATTGCCTATGGAATTGGTTTTGCAGAAATGTTGCATTTGTCATAGTATTGTCGCTGCATTCAATTGCGTTTGGTGTCGGTTGATCAATATATCTCATTCGTCCTGATGGGTTCCAAAGACTACTACTTAGATCGGTTTTACCAAGATATCGCATTTGCTATGATCATGCTTAGAATTGCCTATGGTATCTCCTTTTCCCATTTTTTGGGTGTTTTTTCTTATATGCCTCTGTTCATTGGACAGACTTAGAGGCTGATCTAATTCTATCCCTGTTCTTGCAGTACAAACTTTCATTGTCACTGGTATCGGTTTTGCAAGATATGGCATCCGCCGTAGTTGTATTCGAAATTTACATGTTTTATCGTTTTTGCATAGTCTCGCGTTTTTCATAGCTGCGCCTGAAGATTGCCAGCAGTGGTTGACTCGGTTTTGCAGGCTACAAGTTTCGCATTTATTATAGTCCTGCAAGCAACATGCGTAGTCTACGTTATTGTTTCTTCTCAAGATTTAATGTCTACTGTCTATTGAACTGATTATTCTGCACTGAGTTTACCTCGTGCACGTGCATGAACTGAGGTCAAAGGGCACATCTGGTTACTCCGGGAACGCACCTTCGCAGTTGGACCGCAGAGAGAATTAAGAGTTTCATATCCACGCTTGAATGCAATATCCCGATAAAAGCCAAATTCCAAATTTTACAGGAGGAGCAGAAAACAGTCTTACTTACTGTCGCAAAATTGCACTTAGGAAAGCTGTTCTTAAGAAGTAAACGTTCTGGTGAGTGCGTTGTTGTTTGTAAGAGAGTTATGACTGTTGAGTTGGGACTTGATTAGCTACAGCTGTCTTTTTATTATCTTTCTCTTTTATAAGCATACCACGATCTATCTGTCTGTCTGACTGTCTGTCTATTCCTCTGTCCGCCCGTCTGTCTACTGTCTACCCACGTTTCATTCCTGCTTATTACTATCAAATAAGATAGAATCAGAGCCTCAAAGTGTGAAAACGTGATAACCCCTGACCCAGCTCTTGGAAATTGTTTATGCCTCCATAACGCTTGACACGCGAAAAATTATGTTCTTGTCTGGCTTCGTGCTTTTAGACATATTTATATAATGGTCTATACACTGTGTTTTGTTAACGAAGAAGCCAACTTGTGCTCGCTGTTTCACAAATCTGATTGCAAACACTTGCCATCCACTGCTGGTTTGTAAACCACTTGAGCAGTCAGGATCTCAGCTAACTAAACACTAGCGCCACTAATGGTTTGAGCGAAATCTTTGCTTAATAAGTTACCCATAAGGGCCACCGAGCGGTAAGAGCTTTTGGGTAGCGCACTAGAGTAAAAAGCAGGTGGTTCCGCTAGATCTTTGGTTGCGCTAGGGGTCAGTTCTTTGGCTTTCTTGTAGCCTGATGCCGATCTTGGTGGAGGAAAAAAAAACAGCTTTCAACTTCTGTTATAGGAATACATAAGATCTTCACCAGGCTAACGGAGAGCGAAATGAGTTACCCCCCTAGCGCAAGCAGAGTCTAGTCGCAACAATCTGCACTTATAATAAATGGATGGCCATTGTTATGCGCAACATGACCAATGGACGCTTAGTGGCTGTGAATGTTGTGCGCTGTGGAAGCGTTTCGTAGCTGACTGCAGCTGTAGTTAATGATATACGGTATCTATTACAGTGCGACCTCAGGACATTGAAATTTAGAGATCCAGTTCAGAAATTCGAGTTTTTTAAAATGTTTTAGCTCATCAAAAAAATGTGATATAATACACACTGTTATATCAATGTAGAAAATAGGAGGCCAGAGCAATACAGAGTAGGCCTGTGTAGATTTTTTTTGAATACATAAGGCCCTAAGCGTGGGGCATTGCCGTATGTTTATTTATAGCTTAGGCGTTTTTAAACCTACCTAGATGAATTCACTCACTCACTCACTCACTCACTCACTCACTCACTCACTTACTCACTCACTCACTCACTCACTCACTCACTCACTCACTCACTCACTCACTCACACTGTCTGTCACTCACTCACTCACTCACTCACTCACTCACTCACTCACTCACTCACTCACTCACTCACTNACACAGACACACACACACACACACACACACACACACACACACACACACACACACTCGCTTCTACCTCCCACAGTTTAGGGCCTCATCAATTATTTAAACTCGTTAGAAATTCCAGCACCAAAAATGAGACTTCCTTCCCGACCCACCAACCTTCAAACACCGGAAACTCGCTTGTAGCCGTCATTATCCCCCTTCGTTTACACGCGACCAAGTCCCTGAACTTAAAGGACCCTCCCCAAATCCATACCACCTTTTCTTAAGTGTGCGGTTTATTTAATAAACAAATTAGATTAAAGACACCACTCTAAACAAATGGAAGAGAAAATGAAAGCCACTGGGAAGGTGCGTAAACGTACCGCCATTTCTGTTGTCTTTTCAGAAGAGCAAGGCGATGCCAAGGTGTTTGGTGAGCGTGTTGGTTGATTTTTCGATCGTGACGTGGGGAGGCAAGGAGAGAGAATCACGCGGTGTGGGTTCAGATCGTAAAGTGTTGATAACACAGTTTAGCCGATATTTCGTGTTTTGTGGTGATGCCTGTGTTTATCTTTTCCGGGTGGTTCTGCCTGTGTGGTCTAAAGTTTAAAGTGACCTACAGTTGTGCGCCATTTTCTTAGAGGATTAATGTAATGACGTCAGTCTGCGTGTCAGATGACCAGAATAATGCGGAGATACTCTTTTTCGGGAAGACCCAACCCTTACTCATTCCATGAAGGCTTAATAATACGCAACCAATGACGTCTGTTCGCTGCCTGAGTTTGGGTTTTGGATTCGTTTGATGTCCCCTAGGGCAGGGTGACCCTGTTCGAAGCTGCTGCATAGGCTGTATCTTTACTACGCATTTATTCCCGAAGGACATTTAGAGGCTTTTTCATCTGCGCGCTCAACTAGTCGGACGTTTTTTTTTTGTGTGTTCTTTTCCTAAACACGGTTAGGATTTTTTTTTCTTCGGGGTGGCGGAGGGAGTGGAGTGGAGTGGAGTGGAGTGGATATAGGNGGGGGGGGGGGGGGAGGGAGTAGAGGAGAGGAATGTAATATGCTTGAAACTCAGCAAATCTAATGCTGCAGTTGGGATTAGCAATATGTTTTGGAAAAGCGCTAATTTCGTCGTGTTTGTTTGTGCGTCCGTTTCGTCGTTTTATAGTTTGTTGATGAGCTTTCTGTGTGCTGCATGGGTCCCAGCCGCCATGTTAACAGCAACATGTTAAGGCCTTAACACCCTCGTCACATTCAGCATCCCATCTAACCATTCATTCATCCACCGATCCTTCTATCTAGCTTTCCATTCATCTGTCTATCCATTCATCATCCAAGTATCTATCCATTCGTCGTCAATCCATCCATCCATCCATCCATTCCATTCCAACCCATCCATCCATCCATCCATCCATCCATTCCATCCATCCATCCATCCATCCATCCATCCATCCATCCATTTCCATTCCATCCATCCATCCATCCATCCATCCATCCATCCATCCAATCTTGGTTCCATCTCTTCCTCAACCGATCCCCTGAATGATATATCGCGTCTGCCCGTTCACCCTCATAGATCGTTGCAGAATATATTGGACAGGTGCATTTAGGCCAAAATATATTAGCACACTATATCATGAGCCCAGTCTTTCGTTTCGCTGATGCAAATAGTGGACACCTTATTTTTCTCTCTCCTTTCGCTTCATTTTATTTCCCTAAATCCCATCTGCGTCTATTCACGAGTGCAGCAAGCCAAACTGCAGTATATATGTATTGATGCATAATTCATAATATGGTGTTGTTGTGTTTTTTTTTCATTTAGCTCTGGCTGACACGACTTTCCTCTCTCTCTCTCTCTCTCTCTCTCTCTCTCTCTCTCTTTCTCTCTCTCTTTCTTTCTCTCTCACGTTCTCTCCCCCTCTCTCTCTCTCTCTTCATATCACACACACACACACACACACACACACACACACACACACACACACACACACACGCATGTACACACACTCATTCGCTCCCTATGTCTCTGAATGATTGTCTATGTGAAAACCAGAACACAATATTAGTGCTTTAGCATCCGTCCCTTTCTCATATTTAGATCTTTTCTACAAATTAATTTATTTTAATTCTCTCTCTCTCTCTCTCTCTCTCTCTCTCTCTCTCTCTCCCTGTCCCTCGATTCCCTCGAGTTGCTTAGAAATCCTATCTCCAAACATCATAATAAATTCTGATCTCCTCATTCCCCCCCCCCCCCCCNNNNAAAGCCAGTTTTTTCCTCACCCTTCCTACTCCACCTCCTTTCTCCATTTTTATCAAATGAATTTGGCGTTTATTTGTTCATCATTGATATCAGAATTGGGGAATTTGTGTCCTGCACGGGTTGGCTGTTTGCATTAGTGGCAGGCCCGCGGTTTATGACGCCAGTGAACTTTTGGGAGAGGGAGGGTAAAACACAAGAGTACATTTGGCCCAGGAACCGCTTTTGGGGACAGGATGGACGGTTAGGAGAGAGGAGAGATGGAGCCAGTGAATGAACTTAATACATGTATTAAGTTTAAGCTTCTTATGGACTTTAAGCCATCGGTGATTGACATGCTTTAAAAAGCCTAAGATCCCCGTGCCCTTCAACTCGCTTCCATTGTTGTTGTTTTGTTTTTTTTAAATAGCTTGTGAATATCTCACTCTCCCCTCTCTCTCTTTCTCACTCTCTTTCTCTGTCTATCTGTCTATCTCACAGAAACACACACTATCACACACACTTTCTCTCTCTCTCTCTCTCTCTCTCTCTCTCTTGCTCGCTCGCTCTATCTGTCTATATATTTACCCATCACACACACACACACACACACACACACACACACACACACACACACACACACACACTTCTATTTGTTTTAATGGCCAACTTGTAAAAGACTAATGTGCCTGTTTTGGTCCGTTACCACATAAAGTTTAATCAATTTATCGATCGTCAGTCAGTTGATGGATCTATCTATCTATCTATCTATCTATCTATCTATCTATCTATCTATCTATCTATTCAATCAATCAGTCTTACTCTTTTTTGTTGGTTTAATTTTTCATATTTCCAATCATCATAAATTTTGCTGGACACATATTTATTACGGGCTTCATCTACTAAGTTCTGTTAAAACAGCTTGACCTTGCAAAATCGAACACCAGGGAATCTATTTAAGTACAAATTCGAGTTTATGAGCTATTCGAGTCCGTGTGTACAATTTGACATAGAATACCTAGAACTCAGTGCTAATGACAAGAATGGCAATAACAGTGAGTTTAGTAAACTCAGACAACACCCAGGTGTAAATGAGTAAGTATAACAATTATTATGTTTTTAACAAGTAATCCATTCGCTCACTCATCAACGCTTCTCTTCTATCATTTGCACTCTTGCTCATACGCCCTTACATACTGTACCTTCACACACCAGAGCCTGATAATAAATGCACTGGTTTTGCAAATCGAAACTGTGAAATTCGAAGCCGTAAAGTTCTACTGCGTTTCTCTGGAATGAACAGATCGATAACGAGCTGAGAGGAGGTGAGGTGGGTGGAGGGCAGGGGAGAGAAAGGAAGGAAGGACGGAATGGAGGGTTGGTATGCCTGCCTGTCATTCCAATTGCTAGTCAGGATGTCACATAGTGCGGAACAAGCTTGTTACTGCCCGTGACGCGAGATTAATATTTGTTGTTCCGCCCTGACAGTCAAACCCTTGTTTACCATTCTAATGAAAAACATCGATTATACAGGACGCTGTTTTATGCTGTTGATTCTGTACTTTCAAAACGCTTGGGGCCCAACGTAAAATTTGCAATTAAAAGGAATAGCGATTGTTTAGTAAGTTGGGCAGGTTGGTTTATACAATCAGGTTAAACGATTCCATTTAATCACAGCTCTTTTAGATCATAGGCAAACGACGAGTTATCACCATAGCAAATGATCGTGACTAGGGGTTAAACACTGGTATGCGAAAGCGTGTGAAAACAATACGAAAATACGATTAAAAGAAATCCTCGATTTTTCAGTGACTTTTTACCATAACAGATGAAAGTGATTAGAGAGACTGATGTGTACATAGTCGATTCCGCTTATCCATTACCCTTCGGAAGCTGAAGTAGAATTGCGACCAACGGGAACTGCGATTGTCCGGCGACTTTTTGCCATCCTATATAATCTTGATTAGAGATAGTTTGTATAGTAGACTTCGCTTGATAACAAGAACATGAGTGCACGAGACTGACAAAAGAACGCGATTAAGAGAAACTGTGATTGTCCGGTATGTTGTATGGAAAATGTTGGCAAAGAAGCGAATTTCGATTAAACGGAGAAGAAAGCGTTGAATAATCATTCATCAGTGGCTGGAGCGTGCCAGCCGGCGAAGAGCGCCCACCCTCCGAAGATCAACGAACCCGCGAGATTTGTTTCCCCCTTTTCAGTTCCCTTCCAGTTCTTCTTTTCTATAAAACCCTCCACACCGGAAGTCATTCATCAGCCAATGGATAATTTTCTTTGAAAATGAGGATCGTGGATTCATGAACGATCGATCGGCCAGGCGATCTTTCTCTTCTCTTTCTTCCCCCCTTTTTCCCTTTGTCCTCTTCGGCATAGCGGCCAAGATTACGAGTATACGCTCGTCTTTCTTTATTCTTTAATATTAGTTGAAAGGATATATCTAATCGTGTCATAAGCATACTGCAAACAGGATATTTGTGGAGCTCTTCTGTATCAAAAGTATGTTCAGGCCTTGCTGACGGAAAGCCGTGAAAACTGAAAAGAGGAGGTCTTAATAAGGGCAGGAATGGGTCAAGGTGAAGGTCGTCCGAGGAAGCCATGCAGTTTCCAATTTATCTGGTCTCCCCAACGCCCCCTCCTTGTTTCAAGCATTGCACGAGGGGGCATAGCGGACACCATTATTCAATCTCATATCGATTACTTAATTCCTTCATTTTGTTCTCCACACAGAGTCCCGCGAGCGCCAAGCTCCTCCATCTTTCTTTGTGGTATCGGTTACGTCCAGCCGTGGTTATCTCATTCATGCCTTGCTCATTCCCATTATTTTCGAGAGAGTTTGAGAGAGTGCAAGAGAGAGATATGAGAAAGAGAGAACAGAGAAACCCGAGTATCCCTTACTAGTGTGGGTGTTACTCATTCGTCATCACGATTATTCAGTGTCTGTCTGATTCTAGCGGAAATGGGGTGATTGGAAGAAGCCTGTTTTACGTCAGCAAACACTAAGTTCGCAAATTTACTTTCATGATCTTTTCTGGAACGAGGTCCGTTAAGTTGGGTCAGTCAAAAGGTAACTTAATATCCGTGTAAAGATAACGGTTACTCGAATCTAACAGTTGCCCAACTTTTATAGCTCATGCCCAAACAAGTAATGTACTTTCTTTTATGTCCCATTACAATGCTCAAGAATTGATCTCACTTTTTCATTAAATGCTTTCTGTGTTTGACCCAAACCATAATAGTCACTAGCCATGTTTTCTCAAAATGTTTTCCGAACTGGTTATGTATGAATGTTGTTGTTTTTTTTTTTTGGCTGAGCCCTGATTATGTTATATAGGTATGGAGGATGTGTATGTAGGTATGGAAGGTGTGTGTAGAATGTTTAGGGGCATGCGTGTGTTAATGTGAAAAGTATGGGTCATTTTTATGAAGAGCTCACCGGCCATTGTGGGAAATGAGCGCTATATATATGCTTTCATTATTATATTTATTATTATTATTACTATAATTATTGTTATTACGTTATGTGTCGAGACTGTCTGTTATTCAGCTTCGAGTTCGTTCGAGACAAAAGTATTTTGCAGCGTTTTGCTGTCTAGCACTAATGTAACTACTGTTCATGCGTCTGTCTTTCTTCCTTTCTCCCTCTCTTCAATTTTTTTTATTTTAAAATTTAGCGAATTTAATAAGCCGCACGTATGCTATCTAGGTTCAAACAGCAGAGATGTGTTTACATGATATACTTCTTATCATTCCAAGTATACTGTGCATATGTTGCAAATGGCATCGCAATTAAAATGTCAGCATCGTAAAAAAAATGCCGTCTTATTAAGAAGATCTAAGCTTCATGAATCATGATCGCTAACTTATGACGTATGTACCAGTTTTGTTCCATGACGCCACGATTTGTCGTCATGAACTTTA
>JAWQUT010000037.1:814794-827598 GCA_033807755.1 Ellobium chinense | reverse complement strand
CTCTCTCTCTCTCTCTCTCTCTCTCTCTCTCTCTCTCTCTCTCTCTCACTCACTCTTGTTAACATGAGTGTTTTTCGACGGTTAGATTTATCACTTTTTTCCGGGTCACTTTCCACATGTTTCCTCTCATTTTCCTTAACCCCAACCCCCTTCCCCCAGCGAGCGTCTCTCCCTTACAACCCTTGTGTAATTTCCTCAAGTTTATGACAGCAAAGGCCATTGGGTCCATCTTTCTTTTTCCTCATTCCCTTTCTCTGTCGCTCACACTCTTCCGTTTTATTCCTTCATTCGATGCTAGACTCTGATGAAAAGTGCAGTGGCATTTCTGTCGTGAGAATGTTTACATCAGTGCCCTGAGGTTTCTATGACTGTTTGACTTTCTGCCGTTTTCTGTCGTTCTTTCTCTCTCTCTCTCTCTCTCTCTCTCTCTCTCTCTCTCACTGTGTCACATACACACACACATACACATACACACTTACACACAAACATGCACGCTTTCTCGCACACTAACACACACACACACACAACACACACACAGACTGTCTCTCTCTCTCTCCCTCAATCCGTTTTCCCCTCACGTTTTCTCAAACCATCTTTCTTTCTCTCTCTACGTTTCTCCTACTCCAGCATTCTCTCATTGTCCTCCCTCCCCCCAACCTTACGTTCTTTTTCATGATCCCTTAATAATTTTCTGACATTTCCTCCGTTCATTAAAACTATGACTCGGTTCTTTCTTTCCCGGAAATGTATTAAGCTAACAGCAGCTATTTTCTCTTTCCACCCAACCCAATATTCTCTTTTCCCCTTCTCTCTCTCTCTCTCTCTCTCTCTCTCTCTCTCTCTCTCTCTCTCTCTCTCTCCCCATCCCTCCCTCCCTGTTATGTGATAAATGGGGCATCGAGCTTTTGTTTTGTTATCTAACTCAGCTAGTATAGTGGTTCTTACGTCAGACAGAGAATGCGGGTACTCTGTGGGGGTAGAGTTACTGTAGGGACACTACCAGGCCATGTGGCAAGGCACTTAGGTGTAGCGAGAGATACTGCTCATTCAGATCACGTTGAGGCACAAAGAGTATCAGTAACAGATGGTTGTCTTAGCCAGGAAAACACAGGAGGGGGGACCGAGGGTTCAAAGGGAAAGAAAGCAAGCAAGAAACAAACAAACAAACAAGCAAACAAACAAACCAACAAACAAACCGCATTCATATCACACTTAGGCAGAGAGAGTATTAGGTACATATGGTTGTCTTAGCCAGGATAAACGGTAGGAAGGACAGAGGGGCTTGAAGGGAAAGAAAGAAAGAAAGAAAGAAAGAAAGAAAGAAAGGGACAGAAAAAAAAAGAAAAAAAACCATAATGTAACATATACTCAGTTTTAACAGACATTCAGTCTGACAGACTCTTTAGGGGAGGAAAGTAGAAAGCAATAACATTATTTGAAAAGAAAGTTGAGAATGACAAAGAAGAGGGATTGAACGAATGAAACAGGCCAGAAAGAGGAGAAAGAATGAAAGAAGAGGGGAGAGGTAGAAATGAAAACCATAAAGAGAAGTAGAAAATGAATTTTGAAAAAAAAAAAAAACATCAACACGAACAGAACGGGTTTCAAATCTATCTCGCTTTAAATTTAATGGAACAAAACTGAACAAGAGGGGTAAAGAAGAGGTGAAGAACATAGAGCAGGGGGAAAAAACAACCAGTTCTTCGCACATTATTACTTGTCGATCACGATGAAGGAGGAGAAAATCAAGAAAAAGAAGAATATCAAATCAGTTTTTAAATTATTTTTCCCTCCCTGAAGCTCCCTGTTCCGGGCGAACTAATGAGATGTTCACCGCCTCTGTGTTGTGATCCTTGCACCCGTTTTTAACTATCGAGCGGGTTAAAATCCCTGGACAGATCCAATACCGGTGTCTTATTACTCAACACACCATAATATTTTGCCCCTTGGCGAAATGGCGACATTGGGGGAAAATAAAGTCGAGCGAGTTCCTTAGGCAAGATATTACGTTCACTTTCGGAAGGCGAGGGTTTGTGTTTTTTTTAATACAGTGTAAGATCGATAACACTCGATTGGATTGAAAAGTTTAGATATGTGTCTGCCTGTCTGTCTGCCTGTCTTCCTACGTGTCTGTCTGTCAGTCTGTCTGTTTGACTGTCTGTCTCTGTCGTCTCCATTCAATTTCTCTGTTTTTGGGACTCAGGGTTATAGGGAGAGGATGGGGAGGGAAAGGCATGCCCGATTATTTGAAGCAGAACAGTACTGTAATACATTAAAAAAGAAAAACAGGATTATATATTATTCTTTCGTAATACAGTAAAATTATACGAATAGCAGAGATTCCACTTTGGTGCCTCTTTCGAACTTCGCCGCTGGGGGACTCTTTGTTTTCTGGTCTCTTTCTCTCTCTCTCTCTCTCTCTCTCTCTCTCTCTCTTTGTTTTTCGTTCTCTCTTTGTATCTCTCTGTCTGTCTCTCTCCCTCCCTCTCTTCTTTTTTGTTTCTCTCTCTCTTTTTGTGCTAATATACATGATAATGATATACTCCAGTGCCAATAACTTCTTTTCTGAAAGCAAAACAACCTTTTTTGTTTGCTGATGTTGGGGCTGACTTCTTGTTTAAAAATCGCGAACATTTTCAAAAGATAAGTTCTCTTCTCACGGTTTGTTCTGTTTACTAACTTAACACTCTTCTGCTGACATTTTAAAGAGAACATGCATGCCGCATTCTCTCCACCTGCCTTAATGTGCCTTTGTGTTGAATATCTCGAGATCCAAGAATAGAAAAGAAAAGGGAGACCATTCTGTAACGTGGCTTCGACAAAGAATAAACACGATTTTTTTGGCCAAACTTCAGAGGCCCACAACGTATTTTAAGACAGCTTTCGGGGCAGAATAATAAATATTATTGATAGCTTTACTTCAAAGTAAGCAAAACCTCAGAGCGGTAATATATAGGCCGGGAGGGACCAGAGCTATGGCCAAAGAGCAAGCAGCAGTATTGCCACTCTGATCATGTGCTTTTTCCCTACTGCGCTAGTGATTTTTGTTTTGTTCCTGAACATTTCCTTACGCTTGATTTAGAAGCAACTTTGGTGATAAGGAATACTACAATTTTACACTTAACAAGAGGAAAGCCAAGCAATTCACCTACTTTTCCCTTCATTTCAAGATTTTTCCCTAAGAATTTACGAAAGCGATATTCCTCTATGTGAGGGAAAATGACTCTTCGTAAAGCCATTTTATCCTGTCCTTTGGAAAATCCCAAAGGGTGGCAACACTGGCTAACAGTTATGTAGGTTCATACGCCTGGCCTGCTCCTGCCAATTTCCATGGTCTGTTGACTCCACTGGATAGGGCCCTTTTATCTGAGTCCGGTGGAAAGGGTCCATTTGGTATTGTCCACTGACCCAGATGCACACAACCAAGAGGTTTCACTGGACGTTACCGTTCACGTAGCCGAAGTCCCGAAACCTTCGTGATCGTGTATGATGATGCCTAAATCTAGTCACTGGTCAGCTCTAAGTACTGTTGCTCATTGTGCGTACGGCCAGCATGATTGGCTCGAACCTTAATTTGGAGGTTGTCACCACGTTGACGCAGTGTTGATGTTTACTTCCAAGGAAAGCTGTCAAATTTCTGAGGCTTGGCCAGCGCACATCTTTCGGCATGCTGAAGAGCTCAAACGGCCGTTAAAAGCCTAGGCTAAATGTCCGTGGTATGCTGGTCTTCTTACACCTAAAGAGATCTCACCTTCACTATAATACAAGTCGTGGGTGTAACTACGTAGTGCTTTCGATGGACATCTGAAACAGCTGTCACACCTGTAACTTCTTATTGGTACACACTGTTTCTTCCGTAGTGGATCATAGGGCTCGAAACTCTTTGTGTGACGTATAATAAGGGCCCGCAAATCACTAGGATCTGTTCGCTTCTAAGTGTGGTTTATAACAGTGATGTTAACTAATCTCTTTTGTCAAATCTAAGCGCTAGGCATTTATGAAGTCTTAAGTCGCTGAGAACGCCAGGTTGCAAGTTTCAAAACAAGTCGCCAATATTATTAGCGAATCAAGTTGAGATCGTATCCATGTCGCGGGTCTCAAGTCTACAACACTGGTTTATTAGGGCTGTTTGACACGTGGTTTGAGAAAGTTTTGCTGTGAACGTAAGCATCAGTGAAGACATAATATAAGGTCGCACACAACTAAGTATTATATATAGCTTTCATGGCCTAGATCTGTCTGTTCTCTTCATTATTAGCCTATGTTATCCTAGCAGATAGATATATTAGTTTTGCTATTTCATTGATTTCAAGCTTTAGGAAACAGTGGTTGTAATGCGTTTGGGGTTGTCTCTGGATTTCACCAGGCACGTAAGTCCATTCTTCATGCGGTCTGAGATATGGCGCTTTGTACGATCAGTCTCTTGAATGAGGCATGCGTGAAGAGACTGGAGTTGTGCTTTTCTGTGAGGGAACATTTCCATATTTAAAAAAAAATACACTGTGTTTTATTTGCTTGTAGGAAGATGCTCCAGAATCTTACTCTTGTAAAATAGTAATTTGTAAACAGTGGACGCTAAGCTAGGGTTTATTGTACTGTATATTATATGTAATAAAGACAGTCATCTTCACATAATTAATGACACCCCAGGGGTTCTCAGTCGATGTATATGAATGAACCCTCAGCTAACGCCTGTTACAAAGACCCTATCAAAGTGGAACATCGTGTTATTTCTTTGTCACCTCCCTCATTCATTATTGTAACGCCACGCATGGCTGTCCGTCAGTTCCCCTGGTGGCAATCTCTGTTGATCTCGTGACCCAGTTTTTAAACGTTTCATTTTAAATAATGCAAGTTAACGAATGGCTCTGCAGCTGCAAATCAGGGTTACAAAGATTTTCACATCATAGGCCCCCGCATTGATTCTTGTTTAAGCCTTTCGTTTACGCACAACCTTCCAAAGGGCTGTCGGTTTACCCTTACTGCTGAACCTCTGTAGCAAACTGCTTTACTGTTCTAGTGACCCAGTTTATATCATGCAGGGTCCTTTAATAATGCAGGTAGGCCTAGACAAAAATTGTCTGCCATAAACTACCGTATACAAAGAACTTTACAGCCGTAGCGCGGTGTCATTTCTTTGTCATGTCCCACAAGAACAACCACACTCGGTGATTCATCAAAGTTCATAATAGAAAATAAAAAAAAAAATTGTCGCGGAAGTGTTGGATTAGCTGGCCACTGGAATGCGGGCCTGATTTTGTAGGCCAAGTTTTCGGAGGCGATGAACTCCATGCATGTCGCGGTGGCACTCCAGTGTCTTTGGTCACGGTCGTGTGAAGTGTGTCATTGTGTCAGTGTGTTAAGTATGAGACGGAAGTTAACAATAATAATAACAGTGACCTAAGAATGAGTGCAAACTTAATGTGCCTTTTTGACACTGTGGTATGTTGTCTTCATCAGTCAAATTAAGGGCATCTGAATGTGATCACTTTTGTGTAGAGGAGTTTTCTTTGTAGATGATTCCATGCATGGCTGATGGTGACTGGAGCTCTCGCTGTTCATTACTGTATGTGCGAAGATAGATCATTGTAGTGGTCTTGTGAAGATAGATCATTGTAGTGGTTTTGAGAAGATAGATCATTGTAGTGGTCTTGTGAAGACAGATCATTGTGAGATCTTGTGAAGATAGATCATTGTAGTGGTCTTGTGAAGATAGATCATTGTGAGGTCTTGTGAAGATAGATCATTGTAGTGGTCTTGTGAAGACAGATCATTGTGAGGTCTTGTGAAGATAGGTCATTGTAGTGGTCTAGTGGACTCGTTGTTCCTGCCAGGTTATTGAGCTTCTGAAATTCTCCTGTTGTTAAAGCCGGTCCAAAATATAATAAGCCGTTATGTTACCAGTTTTATGAGGCAGATAGTTTGACATAGAATATTTTCATATTACTTCCAATTTACTACGGGGTCCAGACTCATTTACATGCATGTAATGCAATAGTATTGTATATTGTTGCAAGGCGACTAAAGTACAGCTTCCCTGACCCACCAGCGCAGAATCTTAATAATAAGACTGCCTTTATATTAAGCATGTACTTCTGATGCACGGATTTTCTACTGCTCTATCATTCGCACCTCGATGTTAAGTACACCTCGACAATGTGTGTGCTTTTTCCATGCTCAAAAGCACTCTTCATATCTAAATTTGACTTTATAATATATTGGGTCTGGACTGAGTCGCATAATGCTCAGCTTTATATTGTCCTTTACATTGGATTTAAACGTATTTAAAGTATACCTTTGCCCCCTACTCTGTCCCCAGAACCTTGTACATGCACATAAAACTCTCCACATCACTGTTATGAATTTTATCAGCATCGTACATCAAAGCAGTTCACAAATCATTTGCCGCAGCCTCGATACCACAGGGCCATAATGTCATTATTAAGTCCTATCCTACACACACACACACACACACACACACACACACACATACACACACGCACACGGGCGCTCTACGTCTATTTATTTAATAAAACACGCAAAAACATGAAGGCAAGATTAAGACATTCAAGGGCCATAAATCATCATGATTGCGTGCCCCGGCATTGTGTACACTGTGTGGTGTGTGGGGGTCGTGCGTTGTGCGGATTTCTTTATAGAGTTTCTTCACCACCTCTCACCTGCTAGGTGGGTGTACTAACTGAATCATAAGGCACAAATAGGGCTGACGTAGAATTTTTTGTTTGTACAGAATACTGGTGGTCATTGATTGTGTGTGTATTGTTGAGTGTCGGTCGTTATTTCTTTCGTGAACACTGGATTGGTTTCGTGTCGCGTGTCACAGTTGACCGGTAAAATCTCTTTGTCTGTAGCTATTTAGCATTACGTTACCTGTACTGTATAAAAACGGTAGCTATTTATGGTGTATATATAATTATTCTGGTTCATGCTAGTGAGCCCGGTGTATTCAGCAGAAATGTATATGGCTGACTACAGTTTTTGTTTTTGCTCAGGGATAGTGAGAGTGTCCATTTTTAACATTCCTTATTGTCATTTGCCTGTTTCCTAGTATTAGGTAAGGGCAAAGCCTATGTTTTCTTTAGTCATTACTGTGTAGAAACCTATTCACACACAAAATTCATGCTAGGACGGTACACAAGTTCCCCCTAGCATGTGATAACCCTTAGTGATAACCTTTGATCATAAGTAACCATAACTGATCGATACCATTGTTCAGGGTACATTGATCTGTCTTGATCTTTCCGGTAGAAACGTGTCTGATGTGTTTTTCAAATAAGACTGCGTACCGTTGACTGTCAAGTATTACCGGAGTTTTCCTGTTTGACTAATAGCTACATTGATGACTGTTATGGTGGAGTTTTATCTTATCGGCGTTGTCAATCCAACAGTATTCAATCACAACTTTTTTGGGGTGGAATTGTAGTTCATTTTGTTGTCGGCAGCTGAAGTGTTTCTATTTGCTGACAGTCAGTTGATTCTGGACATCGTCGTGGTAAAAGAAGACCACAGTATCTTGAATGGTGTATATTCCGAAAAGTGTACTTCTAATTTTCAAACTAACATTACACAATTATTAACCCTTTCAAGTAACTTGCAATGATAAACATATCGCGTTTTTCGTCTAACTATCATTGCCCTGCTATAAGAAAGATGGCACGGTTATTTACTTATACAGTGCTATTTAATTTTAAACCCATAAGCATGAAGGCTACTGGAAATTCTGGAAATATAGATGACTACAGTCATCGCTGATATAACTGTCTCCCTGGCTGTTCATGAGTGTTTGTGCGGAAGTCGATCGTTTTACGACCTGGGTTTAGTTAGTCATTACGGAAATGACAGTAACGACCCATCAGAGTCATAATATATTGTCATCAGTGTCATAAAACATTATATGGGCTCTCCATATTAATATGGGAGTGGCTTTATTACTGCAGTGTGTACATCTAGACTCTAGTTCGTCAGCGACGGTTTCAGATATCCACAGCGTGTGATAGTGTCATTTCGGAAGTCCTATCATTCAATTTTACCTTTAAATCCTTAATGATCCATGTATAGTAGAATCTCGATATAAAGTATGGGTTTGGCGCATGGTGTTTTTATGGTATATACATGTTACTGAGGTATACCATTTACCAAGTTCAACCTAATAATGTAATGATAGAATAATAATGAATCCATGCGTGTGAAATTAATACTTAATAACGATTTTTACGTATTAAAACAGTGCATAATATGGAGATTTCACTACATGTCTTGCTTTCCGTTCTATAAGGCCATCATAAAGCATTCTAGCATTATAGTGTAGTCCTGTGTGAAGCATTTTGCTTGCCTGATATCAGAAATTGTGACCGTGACACATGACGAAGCCGCATAGCCAGTGAGTCGGTCAGTCAGTCGTATGACATAATCCAATAACAAAGTGACTGCTGTAAGCCTGTTATTGATTCGGAACTCACCGCGGTGTGTTTACTGTTGGTGTTTCATTGGATTTCTCGGCCGACCTTCCGTGCGAGGGTTATAAAGTAAATTCTGTACATTTCTGCTTCTTGGATCCTGTGAACTTCGAAGATTGGAAGACAAAGAAAAAGCAAGCATCGGAAGGAGAACTGAACGCATCCGTTCTTATATCGATTCGGTGGGATTTTATGGATAGTTTGTGCGTGCATAAGAATACCTTTCACCAGACCAGCGATAGAGGGACAGTGACACAGGCTTCTAGCAAGGTTTGAGTGTGCGGGCTTGAGCTACTGTGTTGTTTTCCTCCCTGCCTGAGGCCATAACACAACACACTACACACCTCCCACTCTCCGGGTGTGTAAATCCAATGACCAACAATGTGCTGCGGGGATGGGGACGGTGAACAACATAAGCCAAAACATCGGCGTATAAACGTAGAAGGTGGGAGTTCTTTGTAAAATTGTTCTATGTCATATACAGTGCGTGCGCGCGCGCGCGCGTGTGTGTGTGTGTGTATGTGTGTGTGTGATTGTTTGTTTTAGATCCGAATTATACAGCATTCGTTGTTGGTTGTCCTGTCATGTGTCAGATGTCTTTCTTGCGTGTCCACGTGGGAAGAGACTGAAGGGGATGCATAAAGAATAGGCCTACAGTAATGGGGATGGAGAGAATGAACAGCAATGGTGATGTTGCTTATTTGCATCATTTGCGTATATATGGAATTAAGCAGTTTTCGAACAAACGTATTCTGCGAATACGAATACGTCTCCCTTGAGCTGAGCAGCGAAATAGCAGTAGTGTAACGCCGGAAGCGATAGCCATGAGCATAATTAATTTTTAAAATGGCTCGGAAGATGATCAAATTTGACTAGTCTACAAAGTTCCCTGGCGCTTCGTGTTGTTCGAAATTTGAGGAGACGTAATTTTTTAAAGAAAAACCGGACTTCCGGTTCGAGCCGAAAATCTGGCATCTGTCCGGGTTCCGGGATGCGTCCAGGGTGGTATGTGTCTAACTGATCGCTGCAAGCAAGCATATAATATGAAAAATGCTTGTATCATGACTTGGGCACAAACCTAGAACAAGTACCTACTTGTAGTTTGACTTTTTGAAGCGTGAACACTGGAGAATTTACATTTTTTGAGCTCCGCGCTTCTTTTCTTAAAGGGTCATTAATCTCTCCTCAGGTGCAAGAACTGCGTGCAATATATACAGGCACCACTCGTATTACAGCAAAAAATTACTGCACTCCTATGTAGCACTAAGGACCAGTATAGCACTAAGGACCAGTATACCTTTAATATATTACTTTTTTTTTTTGCTTTTCTAATGTACTACTTCTGTGGTGGTGGTGAACTATAGATTAGCTTATAACGAAAGTGTTCCATCAAGTTTAAACGATTATGTGCGTGTTTAGCGTGCAATGTTGCGTCTTCAGAATAAATGGTAACCCATTTGTGCCATATATGCGGTACATGACTTAAGACGCTTTTATAATATAGAAAAAAAAAAACAAACACGCTGCTGCAGCTTTTAAGACGATTATTTCATCGATGGCCGCCTGTCTTTTCTGAAACCAGGCCTATTTTCTAAGACTTCCGGCGGAAGAGACGTCCCCGAACGTGCCCAATAAGGCAAATGGCGGAAGCTTGGCAGCTGCAAGCCAGCAGCTGACCACTTTCAAGATAATGAGCAATTTTGTAAAGAGCTTGGCTCTGACTATAGACAGCTTAGGATGATGATGTATGTGTGCATGACTGTGTCTGTCATTGAGTCATAAGAAGGGATATATAAAAACGTGAAAAGTAAAGTTTTTTGTTTTTTTTTAACAGGAGTAATAATTTAGTTATGGCAAGGTCTGAGGAAGTGGTTCACAAACGTCCAAGCCCGGAGATGCCTTCTTCCCAACTGAACCCCAGACCCTTGTGAAGACTGATATGATTTTCAGGCTATATAATATAGTATGTCATTTCTAACGGTCAATGGGCAATGCTAATGTAGTCTAAGTGTGCTGGTCGGCATAATTTTCCCTGGACATATGACCGTCCTTGGAAACACAAATGATTTCTTCATCTGTCCATTTCATTCTGGCTAACATACCTCTCTTACTTTTGGGTATATTAAGGGCACAGCGTTTGTGAGCCAATTAAAATCACACTCATCCTGTTGAGGGAATCTGATTGGTTACTGTTTTGTCATTTGAAACATTGGCTTTCATTGGCTGACGTTGGCCCAGTTTGGCTACTTCCGGGTAGCTGTCACAGACGGGTAATGACATTAGAAGGAGGCTTAATTTCCCACGCTTATCTTGCATGCAGAATGGCTCGCGGCATTCTTCGATGATTAAAAGAAGAGGAAGCGAGAACGGAGAATATAGGCCTTGATGAGAAGCCTTAAGGAGAATGTCAAGGAGCTGAGACAGCGGAAAAGACATAGAAAGTCCGGGCTGCAACAAATTCCAAAGAAACTGTGTTTTTGCGGGTGGCTCTGCGAGGTCGTTGGCCTCAACGACAGCCATGGCTCAAAGGGGAATAGAGTTAGAAACAAGAAAGATGATCAGCGCGAGCGGCATGTGGCCATCGCTACAGACAAGGGAGACATCCTGAAAGGAAGTTCATTATCTCCGACTCGGGTGTCCTCCTCTGAGCTATATAATTGGAGGCCAGGGAAAGTGTTTAGTGTCTCATCAGTGATGTTGGTAGAGGAAGAGGAGGGTAGATGAAGACGTGGAAGAGGAGGTGGAGAAGCTCCACAGTGAAGTAGTAATGATACCTTAAGCAAGGTTAAGCTGGAGATTAAGTTTAATATGGCGATGCATACTCCGGGCGATCACTGACCGTTGGTCAGATATAAAAGTTTATTGCAGGACCTTAGAGAGGGTAGATGGAGAGGTGGAGGAGGTGGGGATGGGGATGGAGGAGAAGCAGAGCCACTGGGAATGAGTATTGATGCCTATATCAACAGTAAGCTTGATATTAAATGTAGTATGCTGGTGCATACTTCGGGCAAAGACTGACCGTTGGTCAGATGTAACATTGTACAGGAGAAGAGGTCCAAGACTTTGGAGTGGGTAGACGGGGAGGTTGAGGAGGAGGAACGCCGATGATTTTGAATAATGATGCCTGTGTCAAGGGCAAGCTGGAGATTAAATTTTATTATGGCGCTGCATACTCCGAGCGAAGACAAGACTGATCGTTGATCAGACATAGCATTATCTAGGAGAGAAAGGTTTAAGGCCCTTGCGAGTTTTGACCTTTCGGGGAGAGGAGGGAGAGCATTTATTGCAACATATTCCAAGAAGAGGGAGAGGGGAGGACAAATAAACCAGGAAGCAGGGCACAACTTCCGGGAGACAATTTGAATACCTCAGACTGCAACATATAGAGGAATTTGATTGATTGTTGCGATATGTCGTGCCTCACTGTATCCAGGAGTCCAACTGATTGCTTTCTATTTGGAATATTCGCTTCTTTTTTTTTTTTAAACTGACAAAGGTCTTCTCTTTATGAATAAAAAATCATTAAAAGACTGCGAGTGATGTCCATCGCTTAAAGGTCTGTGACGAAGATGGATGTCTGCAACCTTTGCCGGGTACCCTTCTTTGCAGTAATTGAGAACTTGGGCACTAACGATGGGATCTTGTAAGAGATCCCTTCGTTATTGCGCAAGCTCGTAAACGTCATCATTATGACACTGGAGACAAAACCTATCATTGCGATATTGCGTTTTTAGTGTCAAGTGACAGCATTAATATTTTTATATCTCGACTGCGTTCCCTTTAGTAAGTGCATTACAATACTCCCAAGTACCATAACTGGAAAGGTGGTGAAACCTTATGTACATAATATGGTCATGTTAAAATACCAAAGTTTCCGTTGTTATTGTAAGGATAGACATGGAATGAGCTTCTGACCCACATCTGTCCAGTGAACAGAGGGGAAATAAAAATCTCAAACAAACAAAAGAATTAAAAACAACTGTGCTACAGTATTTTACTAACTAATGTGTTTTTCTTGTTTCCTCCTCAGATCATCGCCACAGAGACGGACCATGTGGCAAGAAATGTTTTGCTGTGACAGCTGTAGCGCTGTTTCTATTCCTCACATTTGTCGCCCTGCCGGCCGGTAAGTTCATTATTTGGCTCTTTTCTCTGGACAGTTGACTGTCCACGCGCCCTTAATTGCGGGTCCGAGGGGGAAGGTGGAAGGGGGTCACCGGTTGCTCCTGAACCCACCCCCCCTCTCCCACTGTCAGTTTTTCTATAACTAGTGTCAGAGGTTCTAAGAAGCTGTTCATCTCTCAGTAGCAGATTCGCCGGTTGGTGG
>JAWQUT010000037.1:790670-814769 GCA_033807755.1 Ellobium chinense | reverse complement strand
AGGGTTCACCGAGTATTCCGCCCCTGCCCCTTGCTATTTACTGTTGCAATTTGTGCCTCCTCCTCTCCTCCATCACTTCTTAGTCCTCTTCCTCCTTCTGACAGGCAGTAGCATAGAAAATCGAAGTCTGCAGTGGCCAGCGAAGCTCACCGCTGATGTATAATGCGGCCGTAGCTGTTACTCGTATGTCGAGATCCTTTACAAGATCAAAACCGCAGCAGAAAAGGAGAAACGTCATCCTTACCATTATTTATTGACAGTTCGTCCTCACAGCATCTAGATCTCTCCCTCTGACAGTTCTCAAAAACATGAGAATCACTCCGCGTCACTAGCCGCGCGCGACCTATTTCCTACCAACAGTCCTCATTGGTAAAGGTCAGTGTCCGGTGAAACTCAACTGAATACACCCCCGGTAATTATTTCCGCCCAGTCTCATCTCACTTTTCGGATCGTGTAGAGCATGTCTGACCAATTTGGGATTTTTTCCCCTCTTCCCCTGAAGCCCAAATCGCGTCCAACTAGTTACGAATTCGATAGGGGAAGGTAATGCGCTCAAAAGAAAAAAAAGGGATGTAGGTTGTCACAGGCCAGTCGTAATTGAATTCATTTCACTGTCGTTAACTTCACTTGAGGATCGATTACCGGACCCGGATCCACAATAAGACTCGAAAATATCGAGTATTCTAATGTTACCGTATAATGTAATGCTATATTCGTATTAGTGGGCGACATTCGTGGGGGCGAAATTACGTCCCGAAGCCTGTCAGATAAGCTTGCGCATCGGTTCTGAAGAAATGGGCCATTTTTGCAAGCATTGAGAACACTGTCCCTTGTTGCAGCGAAGTTTTACGTTAAAGAGAATGCTTTGGTGTTTCTGAGACATGCCTCGTGTTAATTGGATTCCTATTCTACACGTAATGGACTTTGGCTTTCATTAAGTCCACCGCTTGAAGCTTAGCATTGTAGAGTATAAGACCTTAAATCAGAGGAGATCGCCTCGTGTCAGTGAGCACTTTAGTGGCAGCGTGGTCTAATGACTACGACGTTGGACTTTGCGTCAAAAGATCGTGGGATCAACATCCGCTATGTGGGTGCATTCGAAGAGCACGTTATTCACATTTTCCATAGTTCACATATCTGTAAAACGGATACCTGGTTAAAGGCAGTGAAAGCCTTTGTCAGAATGCTAGTGACCAGTTTCTGTAAATGTCAGCGGCCTTGTCTGCTCCCCAGATGATTGAAAATGTCACTGAGTGATCTTACCTGCCTGAATTATAATAATTTGAGATCGCGCGAGCGAGCTTTGGCTGGATATGAGATTTAAAACATTAATATTATTATTATTATTATTGATATTGCGGCCTGATTATAATAAGCCCTGCTGTGCGATAGGGCACTGTGCGAGCCGCAGACTGTTCTTACGTCAGTCTATAGTATACTAAAACAATGAGTGCATGATGATGTTAAAATGTGTGCAATATGGCGGAGTCTAACGCTTTAGACTGAAAGTAGATCTACCTCTTAATTTTATCGACTCGGTTAGCCTAGCTCATATTTCATCTAATGAACACATAAGGGTGTGAAGAGGACGAGGGACTACCTCAGCAAACAAACTTGACACGGGCTACGTTGCCTGTTGCCGCCACTGAAGTAGGCCAGAAATATAATCGATACAGATTTTGCTATATTACTGTTTGATAAAGTGGGCTCTATCAAGTGTTAAGTGCCTATGGGTAAAGATAAAGAAAATGCAAAGTCAGAAAAATAAATAGGGCATTCAAGTTCTAGTATTCTGGTGTCGACACGTTGCGTGCTGCATTCATTGAGGTGGGCGAGGAATGTAATCGATACAGATTTTACTGTATTAGTGTTAGATCTAGTATTGTGGTCTCTATCAATGTTAAGTGCGAATGGGTGAAGTGAAAAGAAATGACAAGGCAAAAAAATGGAGCATTCGATCTCTGATATCCCGGTGTTGACAGAGTGGTGTCTAGCTGGCCCATCATTACTCGCCAGATCGATATTTCAAGACTTCTTGACATTGGGACCAATCAGGCTTGCCCTTTTGCTCCATTGATTTTTCTATTCGGGGCGGGTAGGTGTGAGAGGTTCAGGGTGGGGGGNGCAAGGACAGTTTTGGGGAAGGAAGTGGGGGAGGTGGGGCTGGTTTCTGTTACTATTGGCTTGAACTTACAAAGAGAGCTTTGACGGAGGGTGATACTAAGAGATGGTTTGATGAGCAAAAACGTTTTTTTTTTTCTTGTAGGATGGGAGAGGGGAGGTGTCTTCTCACTGTTTTGAGGAAGGAGGCAGGGTTTGAAGGAAGGCTTGAAACGACTAGGAAGGGTATGAAGTGGGTATGGTTTGGCTAGAAAAGAGTTGAGAGAAAGGAGTTGTCTTATCCCTACTAGTTTGATAATGAAGTAACGATATGAATATTAGGATGAGTATTGGCTAAGGGAAGAGGGTGTTAAGAGGGGAAAGGTTTTATTACTGTTGGCTTTAGATGACGAAGGAATGTATGGTTTATATATTACTTGTGATATAGAGAGAGTGGGGATAGAGGGTCTTTTCATATTTATAACTTAAAACGACGAAGTGAATGAATAGAAGAAAATGGGATGGCAACAGGAGTAACTAACGGGAAATACAGTAGGTTATAGAGGAAGGGTGGTTTCGCGGAGATACATGTACGGTCGAGGGGAGTAAGGTGTTGAGCCTCATTGGGTGGGGGTCCTCGTTGTTGGCTTAAAATGTTGTAACACAGTGCCATATGAGAAAGATGGGGTGAGCAAACGAAGAAATGAATAGAGCAGTCATATCTTTGAGCCAGTTAGGGTAATAGAGGTGGAAGGAATAGTCACGAGAGAGGGTAGTGGAAGGGTGGTGGACATAGAAGGAGTGGTGGAGAGCATGATAGAGATGAAAGGAGGGTGGAGAGGGTATTAGGGATGGAGGGAGTAGTGGAGAGGGTAATAAGGATGGAATGAGTAGTGGAGAGGGTAATAGAGGTGGAAGTAGTGGTGATGAGTTGACTCTTAGGTCCCCATGGAAGAGAGACGCGTGGGTGGGTCTGGCTCAGACAGGCCGTGTAAAGTGGTCAGTGTTAGTAGCGATGTCGTGATGGTGTTAGCGGAATCAATTTTGCTTGGACGTAGGCGGGTGTGGACTGAGACTTGTGGACTAGCAAAGGTTATGCGAGGACGTGCCTGCAGGGATTTGAAATGTCCACTTTTTTGTTTATTTTGAAGGAAAGCGATGTGGTGAGAGAAGAGAGCAAAGGATTAAGCCAGCATGAATCGGAGGACACTGTACTCAGCATTTCGTTGTGTAATGCAAACGTCTTGTGAGTTACGTCCTAGGGAGATGTGGCCTGCTGAGTTCTGTCTCATACTGTCCACATTAAGGAGTTCATAGACTATACGTTTCCAATTTTCATTCTTATTTCGACTGAAACTGTAGCTAATGCACCGTTCTGCATTTTGGCGTGCAATCTTTCACATCAGATGCAAAGAGAGCTGCGCCAGAATTGCACACCAAAAAGTTCCAATGATTAGCATTCAAAGGACGAACGAAAATTGGAACTGGGTGAATCCTCCTTCCATCTCTTTTCTAGCTGATAACGATGGCATTGGTGTGAAGGGGATGAGGGGCGGGGAAGAGGGAGAAGATGCAGTACCTCGAGGCGTAGGCCTACTATGAGGAGATTGGGATGAGGGGAGACGGGGGTGAGGTAGAAGAAACAAAATGTATGTAAACATTAAAAAAAAAAAAATTAGACCCAGACTGTGTACAAGTATGTGGCAAGTCGTTAGACATTGGGGAATGGGCGGCTTGTCTTCTGTTTGAATGACACAGACTAAAAAATGATGGCTATTGGAAGCCGACGCTCACCTGTTTTCACTGCGGTCCAAGAGTTAAGGAAAGAAGAAAGTCGAGAATGGACGCTCTTGTTGGATAATAACAAAGAGAGTGTATCCTTGATAGTATACTAAATAATGCTAGATAATACGTAGATATACATGTATGTATAAAACAGGAAGTTTGAATGTTTTGAATGACATAGACTAAATAGTGAAGACTACCGGAAACCGAGAGCTCACTTCTTTTCACTGCTGTGGCCCAAGGGTTAAGGAGAGAGGAAAGCTGAGAATGGATATTTTCATTGAATAATATCAAAGAGGAAGGTCGATACTAGACAATATAATAATAATTAGATAATATACTAGATGATACAGCTATATATAAATAATAAAGGCTATTGGAGCGGAGAAACTCATCTGTTTTCACTGCGGCCGAACGATGAAGGGAAGACGAAGATCGAGAATGAACGTGTCCATTGGATAAAGCAAAGAGTGTGTTTATAAAAGATAATATACAATACTAGATAATATTGTATAAACATTATACTGAAAATTATTGGATGTCGAGAAGCTCTCTTGTTTTCATAGCCGCCCAAGGGTTAAGAAAAGAGGAACGTCGAAAATGGACGTTTTTCCTTAGATGATAGTGTTGGGTAGCTCACCAGAGCATTAACTCTGCCTGTCTCGTCTCCTGTAATCTCGAGAATGCAATTAACCCTCGCGGTGTGATGTTTAGAAAAACACATCATGAAAAGAGCGTGATGAAAGGCTGCAAATTTTCAACACATCGGCCTTGATTGGAGAGAGGTACCAAAGTGAGAGAGAGTGAGAGAGAAGAGAGAGAGAGCGAGAGAGAGAGATGTCTGGGAGTACAGGAATTTAAAAGAAAATGGAAACGAGACAGATGAAAAGAAAGCCAAGAGCGAAACGAATTAGAGAGCTATACGTCCAGGGAGGCAGAAAGTGTGAAAATATGTGTCTGTCGCCCTTCCTATGAACATTAATTTTCACTGGAGTCAGGCATGGCATTTTTTTTCCTTGATATTGTTTCATTTCGATGCAAATATTCGTTTTTGTTTATTTCACGTCTTTTCAAGGTCGCTATATTGACAGTTCAAGTTTTTTTTTTTTTTGGTCTAAGTGCGTCCAATCATCGTTTCCGTTTTCGTTTTTTATTCATCAAAATTGTCAGGAGACAAATTGTTTCGTTTCCGTCTGGTGAACGACGCGATCTTTAGTTGATGATTTAAAATGTACTTTTATTTATCGGAATGACGACAGTGGTTATTGGAGAAAATACAAGGATGGATTTAAAAGTTTGTGACTTCATTCAGGAAACGCGTGAATTTTTACAAAATGAAGAGTTGTTACGACGGTCTTCAAACACGCCCCTCATTATTCTACATCAATTTTTTTTTTAATGATAGTTTGTTTTCCTTTCCAAATGACAAGCTTCTAAATTAGGCAAGAGTGCACTTTTTCAGAAAATTGAGTACCTTCATTGTTTTCAGAATAAACTCCACCACGTATGTGTTCTATCAGTTTTCGATAGTGATAAAAGTCAAATGGAACCATGAAAGTTGAATTAGGAGCTTGAGGAAGAACTCCGAAAACGCAGGGAGCAGATCATGCCACTGTCACTTGAAAAGTGTGAGTTTGTGGAATTTTTTTTTGACAAAATGCATCCCCGTGCCCTTTCTTGATTTAGAATTCCGTCATTTTTGCAAGTGATAGATTGTATTGTAATGAAATGTGGTGTTATAGTGTCATGAAAATATTGTTAAAAACTCGTATGTACATGTTCACTTGGCCAGCATTCGCATTCACACGTTTTTCGGTTCACCTTCATAGAGACGATAAACAGACAGAAGCATATCTAACATCTGACCAAAGGTCTTATGTTAGTTTTCACGCCAAATTAACTTTGTTTGCATATTCAGGATGTATTTGTATCTCAAGAAAATACTTTTACGAAACTGAGAGTAATCGTGTTTATGGAGTAGAAATTAAGCAGGAATTTTTTTTTTTGAGGCAAAGAGCTATACTTAGACAGAACAGCTCAATTTTTTAAAAGCAGTTTTGACAAAGATAATTCCTTTTGTCGAAAGACGTTAGAAATAGTCCAGATCTTTCATAGATAGAGAAGAATATTTTTGTACTTACAAATTAGCACACTTGACATCTCAACAAAAAAAAAAATGGGCTGCTTCCCTTGAATTCGAGTTAGCGGGACCCTGCTGTATTCAATTCCACCCACCCTTTCTTCCTGCTCACAAATCTTGTTATTTTCGACTTAATATTTCCCGCCTACGCCTCACGGCTTGTTACCGCCCTTGAATGAATAATCCAGTCTCCCCGCTCAAGTTAGCATACGTCATGTTTTTGGGCCACCAGACGATGCCATTTGGATGCTAAAGGGATTAAACGACACGTCGATCGAACGATCTTTTTTGGTTTTATTTTTATTGTATTACTTAAAAGGCTCTGCTGTGACATTTCCAGGACGGAGAATCGACGAGTGGACGTGATCATTAATAATGAAACTTTTATTTTTTTTGAAGTCTGGTTTTCTCCGATAACGTCAGGCCACTTCTCCCGGCCGTTGGAAAAATATGGATATTGCTTTCTGTCACAGTCTTGCGTACGTCATTCTTAACCCTAGAGCACATCTCAAATCCAATCTTACTTCTACCGACCACCCGTTTAAGCTTTTTTTTTTTTTTTTTTCTCAGAGTTTGAGTCCCACTAGTGTCATGATGGCGAAGTCCCTCCCTCGCACTTCCATTTCCTCACTTTTTGCAGTCTGGGAGTCGTTCATTCTGCATCATTGGGCGCAATCCATTTGCGCGAGTTTTGCCGAAACCGTCTCTCCGTTTGTGTGAACAATCCCCTCACCCCTTCTCAGCACATCTCAAATTCAATCTTACAACTTCAATCTTACTTCTGCCGATCATCCGTTTAAGCTTTTCTCTGATTTTGAGTCCCACTATTAGTATCATGATGGCGGAGTCCCTCCCTCACACTCCTATTTCCTCACTTTTTGCAGTCTTGGAGTCGTTCATTCAGCTTTATTGGGCACAATCCATTTGCGCGAGTTTTGCCGAAATCATCTCTCCGTTTGTATGAGCATCTCCCTCACCTCCTCCCCCGCTTCTCTTCATAAGCAAATCGACTTCAAAAAAAATTCTTGGGATTCCGCAAATCATATGCGCGAATGCATGATCCATGTTTTTCGAAATCTCATCACATGATATCTGACTTTTCTTTTTGTCGGAGGAACGCTAGCCAGATGAATATTTAGAGAGCCGAAGTCTGTAACTCCTAAAATATCTTTAAGAGCTTGAAAATCCTAACTCATGACCGTGTCTTTTCTATTTAAGTTCTCAGGGATATGACTTCTCAGGTCTGTTTGCTTGATTTCAGGTTTGGTTTTTGTTTTTTTTCCGTTTCCCACTGGGTCCTATTACTGGCTATTGATAGGGAAACTGACCTACAGAAGAGGACATAACTCTAGGTTAAATGGAAAATATACACTAAAATGAATACTTTTACTGAGAGCCTACTATATTGTGTCAGTACATTTTGAAAATAAAAAAGAAAAGCATGCACTCTGTCGTACTCCTTTTTTTCTTCTTCCCGTTAACGTTTGTCATATGCGAAAAGTTTGTTAGTTTTTTTTTTCTTTTCTTTTCTTGATTTAATAGAGACCCCAATCCCTGACTCCATTAATAAACCTGGAAATATGAGACAAGGAAAGCGAAGGTATGAAATTTCCGAGGTTCGTCAGATCCTTGATATATTATATTTAGTAATATGAATTAAATTGTTATTCTGTTTCCTGATGCATTTTGAGCATACTTCCCTGTTCAACACTGGCGTGCGTCAGTCTGCATCCTGCTTTACCAGTCTCATATCCCATCAGATATCGCTAATGTCACTGTACATCATTTTGGGGAACAAATTTCAAGTCGTCCATTTTAACGTATAAAAATTGTACATTCTTCCATACTTGCTCAATGTTGGGAATATGTTCAGAAATGTTAAGCAGTGTTAATATTACGTTCAGAAATTTTAAGCAGTGTTGGGAATATGTTCAGAAATTTTAAGCCGATTCTGATAACTGCTGAGAAGTCGTGTGCAAGTTCAGAAAATGATGTCCGGCATTCTGTACTTTAAATTATTAAAATCTTAAGAGCGCCTCTGAGAATTTGAAGAGCAATCTATAATCGAAGCGAATGATGTGTGTGAAAGGAAAATCAGACAAATAAATAGACAGACAGAGGTGAACATTTCTAGGCTACTGACGGAAACAAATTAATGATAATGATAATAATAATCTAATGTTCCCCGGTGCAGTTTCTATGATGCGGTGATGGAAGTTTGAGAAAGAGAGGGTCGGGAAAAAAGGTTGAGAGGCACTCAAGCCACCCACGTCATATAAAACGATCGAAATTCAGAATCTCCTCTGAATCCACTTGTTTTATAGGGGATGCAAAGCGCATCTCTCACCGGTTGAAGATTGGGGGAAACAGATCGAGAAGGAAGAAGAGATGAAAATTAGGTCACTCACAAACACATCTTGAAGTTTGATACTTGTATTTCTCTGTCTGCCTTGACCTTGGCCTTTACCGTAGTTAAGGCGTAAACATGACAGTGCTGCAATGCAGTTCTCCTTCAGAATATGGGTCGATGTTGTGGAGAGGGATAGAGAGAGGAGAGAGAGAGAGAGAAAGTATCCATCTAGCTCACTGGCCCCCACCTGTGTTTTGTTTTTCTTGTCCCTTCATAAAATATGCGGATTTGTGTTTTGTGGCTTGGTTAGAAAACTATGATATGTTGACACAAATCCTACATCATTTCCTTCTCAGTTTCGAGACGCCTCATTAGCCCCCCTCTTCATCTTTGTTTGTTTGTTTGTTTGTTTGTTTGTTTGTTTGTTTGTTTGTCGACCCTCCATGAGAAGTGGATTTGTGCCCGGGGAAAAGAATATGAAATGTTAATGTTTCACGTTTTCTGAACATAAGCATTTCCAACGAGTATGCAGGGTTTTCAAATACATGACTTCCGAGGTCATGACTCCTAAATGTATTTGTAAAGGAGCTAGTACAAAAAGGATGAAGAGCACGTAGAAATGAGAAGTAGATATTATTATATATTATATACTCAGTCGATGACTGGGACGTCCACATTTCGGTCGGGGGAGACATAAATACTAAGCATAGACAATTTTTTTTTTTTAGCCCGAAGATGCTAAAATAAAAGAAACTTGATTTTTTNGGGGGGGGGGGGGGGAGGAGGGATGAGAGGGAAGGGAGTCGAGGAGTCGAGGACATAAATACGATGCATAATAAAAAATATTAGACCGAGTCTACTAAAATACACGAAATTGATAGAATCAAAAAACATGAAAATAATGGGATCGTGTAGTTTTATGACCATCATTCTTAGAATGTCTTGTAGGCCTTTAATGAACAATCAAGCAGTCCGGGTACGCTGCTTAAGTCGCTTGTTTTGTAATTTCACGTCACTTGTAAGAAGTTTTTGTCTTTATGTTCATACTTTAGTATATGCTCAAGCTTTTCAATAAACTTGTTAAGAGAAAGTGGGGCAGTTAAAATAAAAATCTTCAAGAGAGGAATGATGGGTATTCCGAATACAAAAAATAGTTATTCGAACATAGCCGTATGAAGTTTGATAATACGGTATTCGCTTTAATGTTTATTTGCTATTATTGTCCACATATTCTGTTGGTTATTATTCTGTGGCATTACCAACTGTGCGAATATGAAACGTGCATTCATTTCTCTTTAATAGTTTTCGCTGAATAGTTCATTTGTGATTATTTTTCATGATTCCGTGGTTTAAATTTTAAATAGTTAGTATTATTTAATTTGCTAGAATATGAAGCCGGTTTTCAGTTCTTTGAATGAATTTATTCGAATTCGCCCCATTCCCAAAATAGAGTAGCGAATAGCCTAGATAATTCAGCTGAGTGTATGAAGGATGAAGTGGAGAGTAAGGATGTTGGGAATCGGGGTAATTGCATGATAGGAAATTCCTATCCTGAAGGCTATAATTCCGAATTGGGGTCCTCATGTGGAAATTGTGTTTTGTACGATTTTTGGAGCATGTATTATACTTGTCTCAGAGGATATTTGTGCGTGTGTGTGTTTGGGAGTAGAAGAGGGAGAGAGAAGAGAAATTGCTTTCCTTCAGACAGAATTACCTGATAATTGCGGTGAAAGCAGAGTGCCTGGGTCAGCGGGAAGGACGCGTCCAGACAAACAAGAGAAGGAGAGATATTTTTGAGAGTAGAGACTGTTATCAGGAGAGCGATTGGGGCGAATTATTTTGCCAGTCATTAGACAGGTTTTGTCCTACGGTGACGAAGATAGCCGTAGACATCAAGCTGAGGGAAGATTTCCGCTTCTTTGCGGAAGACATTTGTTGCCAGAGTTGATCAAGACGAATAATTTTTTCATTGCTTGTTGTTTTGCTTTTGCTGTTTTATTACACATCGATAAGATGTTCACACTTATATATTATTTGACACGTTATAAGCCAGATGATTTGGACTGAAAACATTAATAATGAACATTAATAATATTTTCAGTGCAAGTGGTCTGGCGTATTATGTGTCAGGTATAAAACTGCGTACACCTTAGCGTTGTGTTGCAAAACATTTGTTTGATTTCTATTTTCATAGTGAGAAACTGCGTGGATGAATCTTTGTGTTTTGGAATAGTACATATATCTATAACTTTGTATTGCTGTGGCCCGACACGATAATACAAAGCCAGAAACGATTCCCAGTCCATCCCAGACAGCAACCCCCAGACTTTAGTCTCTTATATTATTTTGAAAATATGCTTACTATGTAAATAAAAACAGTGTAAATCCAGATCCTTTAGGCGTGTGTATGACAATCCGCTGCATCTGTTTTTGTCGCCCTTACTTGGTAAAGCAATCAATCAAGTCTCTCTCATGCGCCTTCATTGTTTGCTGTTTTCTGATTATCTCGGCTGATTCTCTACCCGTCTTTCTCTCTAGGCAGGGCTGCCACTCTGAGTTTTGCCATTTCATTTGATTCTAAGGCCAGATTTCATTCGATTCCACTATACATTCTCTTGAAACCCCCAGAAACAGTATTTGATACTTACTGTACTCATGCCATTTAAATCCATATATTGTAATTATTCAAAGGTCAAATGAATTACCAGACATATCAAAGGCACAAACAGCAACAAGGAAAGAAGGCGAATCAGTAAAACTTCCCACCTAGTGATGTCGCTCATGTACTATAAGAGCTCGATCTTCATGCACATATAATGGAACTTACATTTTATCTTAAACGATATTCTGGATATACGTTTAGAAAATGTTTAAAAGATCAGGTGTGTAACTACAGTAATGATAAGGTTGAGTTTAGGCTGTAATTCAGTATGCTGATTCTTTATGTTCCTTTTCATTTATATTTCGATCTGTGTCCAGTATTATCATTTTAGCTTAAATAGCAAGCTAGAGTGCCTAAAATAAATCAATTCATTTTTTTTTCGAAAGGGGGAAGGGGAGGGAGGGAGGAAAGAAGGGAGAAGAGCTCTCAGATATTTTTCGCATTTCCTTCACTAAAGAATTAGAACAACAATTAAATTTAACATTATATTTTTCGCATTTCCTTCACTAAAGAACTAGAACATTTCAATTTGAGTTTATATTTTTCGCATTTCCTTCACTAAAGAACTAGAACATTTCAATTTGATTTATATTTTTCGCATTTCCTTCACTAAAGAACTGGAACAATTAAATTTGACTTTATATTTTTCGCATTTCCTTCATTAAAGAACTGAAACAATTCAATTTGACTTGATATAATCCAGTGACAAATCACTAGGAGTGGCAAGCCCGGTCATAGGTTGTCCATCTCAATTATCCTCCTATTTCGCTCTGGTTTATTTGACTTTCATTCCACCTCACTCCACACCTGTTGTTTTTATTTAATCTCCCCATGTCAGTGAACTCGTTTAGTCAGGAATGTGTAGTGCGTAGGGTAAGGGTGGCGGGGAGAAAGGAAGCTGAGACCATTCTCAGCATAAAGTTTTTGCCATCGGGTGCCCTTCCCCCCCCCCCCCNCCCCCCCCCCCCACGATCGTTGAGTCTGAACTAATACTGTACTTCTTCGAGTGTTGTCACTGTTTGAGTGCCTCCTATCTGCCCATGATCAACAGTACTTATTCCTTCTTCACGTCTGCTCCCCTAAGCCACCCCCTACCCATCCCAAAATACACACAAAAACAGCAACAAATCCCTTTGCTCCGTTGTTGACAAGTACGTACTCTCCTGTACACTCCCACCCTCGTCTTTCTCTCTGTCGGTACCCATAGACAATCATCCTGCTCGCTTGCTTCCCAGCTCAGACCAGGGGTGCCCCAGTGGTAAGCCACTGCCCAGTACCCATGCACACGCTATCGAAGGCCAAGTGCACCACGGGGTTAACCACTCCTGCATAATTATCGGGAGTTTGAGTCACGCAAAGGAATTAATCATTTTCTAAACGCACTCTTTTTGATGGCCGGGAGTCAACCACAATGCATATTCATCGGACACTAGAGACACACAAGGGAGTTAATCATTCCATAAGGCTATCATTAGTTTCAGTGCATTCGATCCAATCCCCGCTCGAGCTTCCTTCTTTGTCTGTAGCCTAGGCCAAAGAGACTGCTCCACGCTCTATGGCCTAGACTATTTTGTCGTTAGATCTTCGTGTGTTAATAGAATAATAATTCTTATATTCCAAGACCTATCGTGATAGTCATATTAATCAGTACGAGATAACATATTAATTATGTATAATGAAGCTGAAAAATCTCATTAACATATCCCCTTTTTTCCTCTTTTGCAGGGGCATTTCTAATCATTCATGGGCGGCACCAAGACAGCTTAGCATTCCAGTTAGGGGGAGCTGCCGTGGTGTGCGTCCCAATCCTCGTGGGCATCATTCTCGGAATCGTCTTCTGCGTCCGGCGCCATAGACGAAAGGCAACCTTCACAAGCGTCAGCACGGCACGGGTCTGATAGCAACTCCACTGTAGTCGTAGTATTTTATTTATAGCAGTCACGTGACATGACAAGCATTACGTATTTAATGGCATGCTACACGGAGATGGAATCTCACTGTGTGCCCCTCCTTTCTTCCCTTTTCACTCTTTTTTTCCTACTAAATAAAGATCTCCGTACTCCTGTCCCATTGCGTGACTCTTGGCAGCTTCTGGCTTGTCCATAAAACGGGGTTACAAATAAAGGCCCATCTTTTGAGCCAGTACTCAAGTTTAATTTGGTAATGCATTTTGCCATATTCTCGAACGTCAAAGCCCTTGCACCCGAAGTTCCTAAGGTGAATATTACCCAGGGCACTCACAAGAAGGACTTGGGCTAAACTAGTGAGGAGCAGCAATAGTGGTGAAAAGGCAGTTTGAGGACATTGGAACAGAGAGAAAGTGAACACTGAATGTTCAGTCAAGGGAAGTGAGCACTGAATGTTTGGGCACTGTTACGAAATGGACATCATGAGAAAGTGGGTGATGTAAGGAAAAGGAATGACCCCTCGGAAGCGAGTTGACACACTTAGGAGTGCGGAGGAGTGCAGAGGAGAACAGGACACAGTAACAAAAAGGAAGCATTGTGAGGAAATGGGCACTGTGAAAGGAAATTGCCATGGAGTGGTGAAGTGGACATAGTGAGAATATGAGCGCTGAGGAATTAAACGCAGTTTGTAGAATGTGAGCAGACCTAGGCAGTGGTGTGAAGATATGAATACAAAAAAGGAAGCACAGTGGGCAAAGGTGGTGATTTAAGGAAGTGGGCACAGTAACAGCTGGCCTCAGTAGGTGAACAGGCTATGTTAGACATGGACACAGTATGAGAATGGGCACTGTGCACAGTTAGGCTCTAACCACTATGAGAAAGTGGTTAGTGGTTGCAGTAATGAAATGGGCACCGTGAGATTCCTTCTCCATGTACATGATGTTTGTCCAGACAACACAGGAGTACTTCACAGCAAACTGTGATTCAGACTTTATTGTGGCAGGATAACCCTGGTTGGTGACACAGAAGATGATGAGTCAGCCTTTATAGGACACTACCATGTACATAACACACGTCATACTCAGTTGTGAAACAGAAGAGTGCAGCCGATGCTGATGGCCAGTGCTTACAGACAAGACTGTCAGACTTCAGAAAGATGATATTTCACCATTTCAAGATCTCTTCGAGTTCTATAAATGTGTATGATATCTTTTGTAATATATAATGTTAATAATGAAGAGTGAAATGAAACACTAGCAGTCTCTTGTGTGAATCTCACAAGTATATGTACATGATTTATTTCTGTGTACAAAATCACTGCAATGTTAAAGTTATTCCATGCTGAAAATCAATGCAAACTACACTTTTGAATGGACTGCCTCCTATAACTGCCTGCTGTTTGTCAACAACTACTATATATTCATGATAAAATGGTCATTATATATGAACTTCGAAAATTGCAAGAATTTACTCTTCAGTGGCTGTAGCTGAGATTATGATGGAGGGATCTGAAATCTGAAATAATTCAATTAGCGTAATATGTTAGGAAGATAGCCGCCGCAACCACAAGTCCGGGTGCTCAGATTAGGAACATTCTGAAGGTCAGGTATTTAGGTCAAAGACAATAGTAGCCAGTGATATAACTGACTTTCGGTTTCCAACCAGTAGGCTGGGTGATCAGATTGGGAATGTTCTGAAGGTCACATATTTAGGTCAAGGGCATTCTGTCATTGCAACTTTACAGCTGTGAGTCAGATATGGACGGTTGTCAGATTTAGAACCTGTACATCTTGTTTGAGAAGGAAATCAAACACAGATCTGTATTGAAATGAAGAAGCTATAAAGAGTTCAGGAGACAAATGTGAAAGTTGCAAAATGAGAGGTGGGGTGGGGATACTCCAGAGTGTAGTAGCTAACCAAGGGTTATATCTAGCATTCAGTATCAGGTCTAGTCCATGTCATAAGTTAATTCTGACTCTTTTTAGGATTACCTTTACATAGTGTAATATCATACCAGTCTGTCTTACTTACATCATCTCGTAGGAGCAGATTTGCTGGGAAGATGTTACACATATGTTGTTAGTGAAGGATACCATTAGCACTGCTGTAAGCAGAAAGGGTAAAAATATTCCACCTCAAATTCCATTATGCTTTCCACAAAGTGGAATGCAACTGCACAACAGAGGAAGACAATCTTAATGTTTTCATCATGACTGTATGAATTGCTGAATGAGCTTACATTATGTAAAGAGACCAAATGTAAGCATTTTAAGCTTAATTAAGCGTGTGTAAGAGAGACAGCAAGAAAGAGAGATTTTATTATGATCTGACTTGTACAACAGCATTTGTACTATATTATACATTCACTGCATTTGTATGAATGTGGTCTGAGTTTGTGATCATTATTGTTCAAGCATTTATGTACTAATTCTTGAAGCCAAGACTTTGTATACTCCTTGTTCAAACTAGTGTAGTAAGTACAACGATGTAATTCCCAAAGGGGGCACTTCCTTCTGTATGATTTTAATTTGCTCAGTGTAACTAGCGGACATTTCGTGAAAACAAGATGATCATCAGAGTCAAAATTGGCCAGCTTGGACTGCTTCCTTGAACCAGTTCTAGGTGTTTTGAAGCCAAATGAATGCATTGCAAGTTTCATATGAAGTACTTTGTTAAGCTTGTAACACCAGGCTATCAGGTTTTGATTACCTTCAATACAGGACAGATGAACTCCACATACTCAGTGCAGGTCTTTGTAGCCTTAGTAGAGTCTATGAAAATACACTGAGGTATATACCTCTCTAATAAATGGTAGAGGTAAGTTATTGTGCTTAGAGTCTATAAAGTACTATTGTGCTGTGGTTTGTGCCGGTATGACCTGCTGAAAAAAAATAATGCAGTAACCTATCTAGGATGTCTTTCAGATATTTTTCACCGCAGGCAATGAGCTCCAAACACAAACTTGGCATATTGTGAGCTCAGCTTTTAGACCATCTGCTAATAACCAAATATACTGGGAGGCCCTAATCCTAACATATGAGATATTCCTTCAGAATTTTTTTTTTAAAGTATAAATTTGATAAAATGATTTCCCTAAATTCTCGGCTTTCCCATAACTATGTACATGTATTTCAGTGACATATTTTAACATTGCTCTGAGCTGTTAGTGACTACAGTTTGAAGATGCTGTGCTCAGTTCTTTACAATACATTCACAAATGTTAGGTGACAGGAAAATGCAATACAGTATAGTGTGACATGAATATACTGCATATTTTCACTCAGCTATATAAGTATTGGACCTAAAATGTAGCAGTGATATTTAGAAAGATGTGTTTTTTATTTTTCTTGTAAAATTTTGATGATATAAGATTCAGAGCTGTTGCATCACATGACTGATATGTAATAGTGTACTATACAGAGCATATTCCAAACATTCATTAACTAAAGTATTGGGTTTGATACTGTACATACAGATACTGTAGTTATCAAGGAGATGTTCACTTACAAATCACTGAAAGAGTCAACAATTCTGCATCACTATCAGTATGTGACTATCATCCTGGAATACTGCTGTATATGGGCACATTGTGATGTTTGAGTGATAGCAGTATGCCAGAATGGAGGTCCAGTACATGTTGAGAAGGATTTCAGGGACCAAAAGTTCTGCATTTGTTTAAATAAATCAGTAAGCATTGAGTTCATCACAGTAAAACCTTGATAATATGTCCTATGGTTTGGTTGACCATCTGGTTAATCATTTTTTTTTTTTCAATTTCGTCATTGCCTATGACTTGATAGAGAAAGTAAAATTCACCAGGAATGGTGTGGTCTGACATGTTCATGGTGAAGAATGGCCATGTTATGATGGTTTTACTGCAAAACATTTCAGAAGCATTGAATGTACAATTTTACCTACTCGTTCATTACCTCCCTGAACACCAAGTCTTATTATGTGGTCAGTAGTAGGAGTATTACAGTATGTATGAAGAAATATTGGAGCAACTTCATTGATACAGGCATGGCATTTTAAGGACAACATGTATTTAATCTCCAGTAAATCTGCTACAACAGAGATAAACAGCAATTCATGAAACAAGGAAAGAAAGTGATTCAGGAAACTCTTGCTACTGACAGGTCTGTTCACTTTCACATTTGGAATTATCATTTAAAGTCAGAAATTTCTCCTAACCCTATCAGAAGTTCCTCTCTCTGATTGTCAACAAAGCTATGATCCCAGTGTCACTGGTAAACTGTGTGCATGTTGCTGTTTACAAACCATTGTTGATTGTAATGATTTTCATGATTCCCAAAATTCTTTAAGCTGCATTTTGTAATATGTAGTTTCGACACAAGAAGACATTTTGAGACTACTTTGAGACTGTACCAGTGTACAGGCAGACTACATTAAGGATGCCATGTCTGTGACGATGATTTCCATGCCCGTATGGTCTTTAATGCAGAGCCTGCGTATTTTATATCATACATGTCACAGCTCCTTGTGATCAGAACACACTGTCAGCTTAGAGATGATTCAGTATTTTTATAAAGATTAAAAATTTCATACACGTCATACAAATGCATCTAGCCAGAGATAGAGAATACATCAGTGTGCAAGACTGGCATGTCTGCGTTTGTGCATATGTAAGTAATTAAAATCATCTTTAACTTACTGATTACATGACAAGCTTGTACAGTTACTTTTATTAATTTATGTCTGTGACAAACCCAATGTTTCACTTAAGAAAATTTTTGTACTAGCTTTAAGCTTGTACATATTTTATTTAGTCTCTTCACACCAATCATGGAGTACTGCCATAAGTTCTGTTTCCTTCTATCAAACATGAGTTATGGCCTTATTCTGGAGTGGAAACATACTGTTAAGCTCTGGTATGTGTGGCACGTGAGGTTTGTCTTTTCTGTCTTGTCAAAGATTAAAAAGAGATGACATCAAAAATAAAATATTTATAAGCAGATATGTTTAACTGCCACTCCCATGACTAAGAAATGTGTTTAAAGTTTGGGTTTTTTTTCTGTCTTTTTTGTGATTTTTTTCACATTTGGCTTACAAAGTGTTGGCAGGTGGTGACAGATCCTGGCCATTTATTCCAGAGTGATGAAATTCACAGCAGAGTGATAAGGCATGCAGGAGTGCACACATTAACAGAGATTTTCAGTCTGAAATGTACATAGAGCAACCAGTTTCTTCAATTTTCTAAACACTGTGCTTAAAATGTTTCTGAAAGAGTGAAGATTGTGTTTATGTCTGGAGAGAATATTTCCCTTGCACACTATCTGCTGCTTTTTCTTCCACTCTTTAATAAATAAAATTTTTACTGTAATCTTGATATTATGAGAGGAGACCAGTAGCACAAGATGTAAACTAAGGGAGAGGCCTACATGCAAAAATGTGTCTAAAAGTCTCTTATACTGGTGCATGCAGGATTTTAGTGTCAGGCAATGGTACATTATTTGCTCTCCAGTCAGCTCTAGATTGCTTACAAACATGTAGACGTCTATTTCTTTTCCTGCAAAGAAGAAAATTATTGCAGGTCGAAGGAAATGCATGTGAAATATAAATTTCCACTCTGCTCATGGTATTATCAGCCTGCATACTATGTACACTCTGTGTTCACATTGATGACGGGGGAAATGCCCTGTAACACAGGTAACAAAGAATGTAAATCATGGCACTCATGTGCTCTATGGGAAAAGTTCATATTCTGCGTAATAACACAAGAACTGTACACTGAATGCACAGCTACCAGACTGGTAAAGCAAATAATGAATTCATTTATGATGCCAAGAATTCAGACCGTTATGTCTGATGCTTAAGTTTTTAGCTATACTTAGTGACCTTCATGCAGGTAAAAGTTGTGAATGCATTTCAACTTACTTGTATATACAGTATAGTATATTGAAAACAGTACCCCTTATTTTTAAACATCAGCAACCACAGTGAGTGCTGTATATTTTCTTTTATATGGAATAGTCATAGTTTCCCTAATTTGTTTGCATTTATTGTACAGTTAGGATTACAGATATTGCCATGTAGCAAAATCAAGTGATATGAGTTTATTGTCAGGATGCTGCAGATCATAGTCAGGTTAAGATGAAACCACATCACTTGCAGAGTTGTTTTAAGAGTTGACAAAAGGATCTCTTTTCTTTTTTTTTTAATAACAAGGTCAGTGATGACTGGTCTGGTCTGAAATATTTTTCCTGATATTGTGTTTTTACCTGTCGGATGCATGCAGTTAGATATCTAGCACTTGGCATTTTCGTTCGGGTTTTACGTTTTTAATTGTAAGAATTACGTGGACTAACATTAGTACAGTTGAACAAGCCATCCTTGAACATGCATTCCCCAAAATCTTAATCTATCGTATTTCTATCAGTCATTTTCCTTGTATCACAGAAATGTAAAACATACTTTCTAGGCTTAAAAAGTCAAGGAAAGCATAGTCAAGTATGTGTTGAAACTATGATTCTTAAATAAACAGTGTCTTACTATGCAGAAAGATCTAATAAGGTAATATTATTGCTTCCTAAACTGTGAGTTTGTGTTTTGTGGCCTGAGAGTACTTTCAAATGTCTATCACATACAATATTATTTTTTCCCTGTAACTTTAAGAACAACAAAATGACTCATCAAATTATCTATTGCACCCTAAGTGTCTCTCTGGAGGCAGTGTGAATCTCCACAATTTTGGCATAAGAATTTTAGTTGTGCACCCACTGCACAGTTAATGTTTTGCCCACCAGTGTGAATTAAATCATAAACCTTTCATATCTTTGCTCTAACCTGTTGTCAGAGACATCATAAGATTTTTTTCATAAGCAGTCATAAGATCTGCTGACTTAGCAATTTCTGAGAGTTCATAGAATTCATTATGATGTTTTTTTAATGTATGTTACTGATTCATTGTCATGTGAACTTTTGTTTTTTCGTAAATGACATTTGTGGAAAATTCTGCTTGTCTTGACAGTGAATCAGCAGTTCATAAGTAGATCTAATGGGATTTATGCGGATGCTGATGTGAAGATTATGAAATTCTTGTAGGAGAAATAATTGTAAATTATAAGTTCCACCTTCGTTATGTTTCTTTCAGTATGAATTAAGACTGTCTTAATAACATTCCACTGTCTATGCTCAAATTTTATTTGTTTTATGCTTATGTGTAGGAATTTAAGCCCTCTTTGCCAGTAGCACTTGGATTAGCCGGCTAATCCACATTTAACCCTCTTTCATCATAATCTAGGAAGCATACTTTATTTGAAACTTTAAAAACATACATCTGTTCACACTGACTAGGGAAATAACAATTCCTACCATGAACAAAATTGTGTGGTTAACTCATTTTCAAGGAAGTATTTCAAACCTGACAAATCGTGTGTTATCCTGTCCTTGGTCTATATGGTCATTTTATCTTTATTTCATTAGGAGGTGAAAGGTTGAAGCAGAAAGGAGAGGAGAAGAGGATATAGATGACAAATAGAACACCAGTAAGAGGAGGAAAGTCATTCCATGAAGAATGGAGATGGAGCTCAAGTTTGACTCAGTATTTTGATTTTCTTGCACATTTGATTCAATTCATAAACTGCCCATAGCACTGAAAATAGGTTGGGTTTTTTTTGTTTGCACAAGCTAATCAAGCATATGTTGATACAGTGATGTGCTCAGAGTAGTTGCCTAGTCTTTGGATTAGCAAAAGTCAGAAGCTCTTGCATTTACATGACAAGGGTCACAGTATACATGTCATATTTACTTTATGGGCTGAAGTCTATAAGATTCAGCATGAGCCAGTTGTTTACATGTATTTATTTTTAGTAGGTAGGAGCAGTGCAATAGGCTGCTTAATGAATATTGAATATGTCTCAGTTATTATATTGCTGTAAAAAGAGTCATGGTAGCTTAACTGATTGTCTGGTTTGACCTGGTTTGGTTAGTTGCTTCGTTGCGTGCTTGATATGTTGATTTGACTCTCTGACAATGATTGGCTGATTGATTGATTGATCAGTCGGTCGATTGGTTCATTGGTTGATTGATTGCCTGATTGATTGGTTGATTGATTGAAAGACACTCTATTGCGCTCCTTTGCCTTCTTTTTAATTCCCTTTTACAACTACATTGTCAGTAAGAAATACTAACCACTTATGAACAGATTCCATACATTGAGCTCTCTTATGCTTCCAGGATCACAATGAACAAAATCCATAATTGTTTCTCCCTAATGTCCTAACACCATCATTTAGTATTTTACTTTAAAATGTTCTGCCAGTTACGTTTATTTCCCATGCGACCACAGGCATATTATGTTTATTCATCACCTTGATGACAATGCTGCAACTGAAGATGTAGACTGCTCATAAGGAATGTAACACCAAAATTACCAAGTCTTGTTTTGAATCTTAAATCTCCTAGCCAAAAAGCTCTGCTGCATAATATTGAAATTTGCTGAGGTGTGGTGAGGTCACAGATTTTTAATCTAGAAGGCAAGAGGCTGCTTGTTCCTTTTATTCAGATAAACAACAACATTTTTTGACAGTTGGAAGCATAACATTCGCTTCTGCTAGATTCTTCCTTATGCTTCCTTGTTTATAGCACATTTCACTGAATCTGTGCATTAATGAATTTGTTTGCACTGCTCTGCAAGTAAATATGAGTGGAATATAATCTGAAATGAAGTAGTATCTGTGAATGATCTGATATGCTTTGAATGGCTCATTGTGATTCCAAATCCTGATTGATGGATTGTGCAATTCACGTATATGGAGTGATTAAATTAGTGACTGCGATGACATCGAAATAACAATTTATCTGATTCAGATATCAGAAGTGAAATACATTTCATTCATGCCAGTAGCTGTGATCAACAGTAGAGTATAGCATCACTTGGCTGTGCTTATTCAAGAAGTGTATTAAAAAGACAAACATATCTTGGAGAATTGATCAACCTGTCAGTGATAACTGACATGTTTATAAATTTACATTCAGTAACAATAACTTTCAGTATGTGGGATGAAATAAAAGATGTATTAAATTATCATAAGTGGTGGAAGAAGTAGATGTCATCATGTATTATTTATGTCACAACTTGTGCTGTTGTGTATTTAATTTCATTAACTTTAACATTCAAGAAAAAGTATTATTAATAATGTATGTCCTTGCTTTATTTTTCAACTTTGATGATGAATGTTGTGACTTTAACAATGATTTAATATGTTTTTAATGCTTATGTTTTGTCTAGTGTGAGCAGTATGTCAATTTCAGTTGGGAGCAGCATAAAAATACTCAAGTCTATCTCACCTCTTGAGGAGCCAGACTGCCATTATTGTGATCTTACAATGTACAGTATGTTTATATTATGACATTCTGACCTTTAAGTGATGATTTGTCCTGCTACCAGCTGAAATGATGTGTGCTTACATTTGAGAAAGAAATATTTTGTTTTTATTTGTTGAAGGCCATTAAATTATCATTTTATTCAAGTGTAAATTAAATATCCTGTGTTGTTATTATTTCATATATTGCATGAGAGCAAAAGCCAGTTTGTGGGTGTAGATCTGTGTCTTCTTGACTGTTATTACATAGCATGCTGAGGGAAAAATGACCCCATTATATACAGTCGAGCATGCACAACTCACATTCTTCAATGCCAGCTCATCTTGTTCAAGTTTGTGAAATTTTGAAGAATACGTGGAGTACTTAAAAAGACAAATAATTTTAGATGTGTTCAAGGTATTCATGCTCGGTTCTGATTGTTTAAGAAAAAAAGGATATCAAAAATAAAGGTAAATTCTTCACTATTGTACATATTGAAGAGGTGGTGGAGCTGGAAGTGAGTTTACGTTCAACATACTAAGAATCAATGGTGACCAGTCAGAGCAAAGCGTAGAAACTACATGTACAATGAGGAGGTGCCCCCCTCCAGATGTGGGCGGTGTAGTCTAAGCGGATTCAATTTCCAGCAACAAATCACTCGATTCCATGATCACTGATCTAAGATGAAGTATGAGATTGACCAAGAGCTGGAAACCCTTGTGCAATGGGACAGGTAGGTTGGGGGAGCTTTGATGGAAGTCTTAGTCTACATCTGAACATCATAAATGAGAGATGCTCAATAGACTTTCATGGAATTAGAATAACACAACATTTTCAAAAGAATTAGGAATCATCATAATAATAGTAGTCTGGCTCTGCAATCCCCCATTCAGGCATCATTAAGTCCAGCAGACTAGATCACTCGGTATTTTTCTCAACTCTGTGAAATATACAATGATGCTGTTTGCTAACACTTGTCCAATATCTAACAACATTTACTAACTGATGGATGATGGAAATTTTCTAGAACAATGTTACAATGGTGGGAATCGGCGTGATTTTTTAAAATCTCAGCGTTGTCAATGTCGTGCTAGTCATCATCTCAAGGGAAATAATTCGTGAAATCGATCTTAAAAGAAATAGTACGAAGTTACTGCTCCTGGTCCATTCATTTTTGGTTCTGACTTTACCAAAATCAGAAGAACATTAGTCTAATTTTTTTTTTTAAATATTTCTTCCTTCTGCGTTATAACTTGACCAACGAAGGTTTGTGTGCAGAACTGGTGATTCATATCAGCAAATTCTAAACATTGAATATAGGAGGTGCAGTATACACTTCATAATAGTATATTGCTTGATATCTATTACTGCTGCTCATGGGCTGAGACTAAGACGAAAACTGAAGAATGATACTGACCTCCTCCCCCCCTTCCCCTCTCGCACCATTCCCCACACACCCCACCTCTTCAGGTCGATCCGCCCTGATTCCCTCCNCCCCCCCCCCTTTTGCAAACTCAAAATAAAATACTTACATAAGTTTACAGTTACTTATTCTTGTTTCTAAAATCTTGTCAAATTTTGAGCGTTTTAACTTTTTCTCCTCATTCTTCTCTCCTTACTTCCTTCCTTTCACACATTTCTCTCGTTTCTTCCTCTTTCTCTTTTTCCTTCTCTCTCTTTCGCTCTCTCTCTCTCTCTCTCTCTCTCTCTCTCTCTCTCTCTCTCTTTCTCTCTTCACCCCCCTCTTCCCAACAAACACATGACTTCAGCAGTCTCATCTTTTAGCACTGACAAGGGAAGGTGAGGCGGAGAGGGGTGTTTGTGAGAGGGG
>JAWQUT010000037.1:749621-790612 GCA_033807755.1 Ellobium chinense | reverse complement strand
GACACATTTTATATCGATGCAGTTTAAAATTTCAGAAAAAAAAAAAAAAAGAAAGCCTCTTAGAAACTTCTACGACTTGGAGGGAGAGGATGACATGGCACTTTGCTCCCTTCCTGTCTCTTTCTGATCACTGTTGCCACTCGCGGGGATTTTCCAATACGCTACGATGTAATGTATAAAAAGCCAAATTGATTTTCTTAAGATCCTGAGAAAATTTGTGAAATCTCTGGAAAAGTGGATAAAATATCTGGTTTCCTTCTCTTTAACAGTAATTTTTCTCATATAAATTTGCTTCAACATCATGCATAAGGATAAGACAGGAAAGATTATTCTCGCTATAAGGGGTAAAAGTACATGACCAGAGTGGCAACAGTCAGATGCGTGATTGTGTGCTTGCGGAGGAGTACAGAGACACCAACATTCTTTGGGATCAGCAAGGAAGGTAAGAATGGGCAAGACCGGAAGGGACCAGCAGCACACGAGCTTATGAGCTGACAAGGAAAATAAATATTTCACCAGGGGAAGTTCTCAAACTTTTTCATGCAGAGACCCTTTTGAAAATCTGAATAAGGATACCGACCCTCTTGCCACAATAGGATTGCATGGACCGTTGTTTTTGTTTTTTTCCACCCAAATGTCACCGTTTATATAGGCTACAGCTTTAAGAGGTTTTGAAATCTCGTCGACCACCTGCATTGGACACACTCTCCGAGAGAGGTCTACACATTCATTTGCTGAGAACCACTGAATCACAGGGAAAGGAGCGGAGGGCGAGGCAAATCACGACCTCGTCCATCATTGTCGGAAGAGTTTGTCAGGACATGTCAACTGCCATTATTTTTATGTATGGAACATGATAATACGCAGTCATTGTAATGTGTCTGTGCAGGGACAACTGAAAAAAATGTTGGTTTTCCATAATATTCTAATGGCTGTCATTGACCATTGGCCTTATTCTAAGTGAGATGACATGAATACTTTAGACTTGTTAGTGAAGTGACCAGTGCCGGAGTCACAGTGAATTCAATGGAAATACTGTATAGGTTAGCATATCCGGTGACCTGAACTGTTAATTTGCAACAGTATGACCCACTATTTGAGAGCTTGCCGCATTAACAAGGGATCTCTTACCATCGTAAGAATTACTTTATTGCATCGACGCTTAGCAGCGTTCAACATGCAGAGTCAATGCAATTCTTACAATGGTAAGAGATTCCAATCGTTAATGCGCAAGCTTTCAATTTTTTGATCAACTGCTTCGTTAGGTTTAAGGCGGCAACGGAATCAAAAACATTATTTCCGGGTGGGAGGAGATACACTCATGCCTACGAGGCATCCTCCAGTCTAACTCCGAGTGCCCGGACACTGAATTCCTACCATTCCAATGGTCGTGGTTACGAGTAACTTCTTACATTAGATCTGTCGGACACAGCATTACTTTTGTAATTCCTTTGTAATAAGCCCACGGGAATTTTAGAAACAATAAATTAGACTTGGAAACCGTATTGTTTCCTTGTGAAGAAAATAAACCGCATGGCACATGTCACACGGCTCCATCAAAATGTGCTGACGGCCAGACAAAAAGACGTGTAAGTGGTTAGGGAAGAAAGACGCATTTTAATATTACCAACACGATCTCGATTACATACATATACTGTCTAGATGACCATCGACTTGCTGGGTCTTTTTATCATCACATACATAGACAAACGGACATATACGTACATATTATGATGATGATGGTAACCATTTACAACAATCAACAGCTACCACTGGCGATCGGTGCAACTTTTTTCAAAACTTTTCCTCAGTAGGCCTGTAAGATAGATTTTATTGCTCCCTCCTCCGTTCCCATGTCTGCTATTTACCTCCCTCTTAGTGCCTGTCATTTATATTGACGTAGAAGGTCGTATTCCATAAACTGGCTCAAATTTAAAGGCAAATATTGGAATTATTTTGTTGTAAACTTTCGGTCAGATCTCATGAAGGAATCCATGAAAATGCATTAAAAAGAAAAACAAAAAAAAAACTTGAGGACACGATAATGTATAGATATGAGGAATTAGGTCCATTTCATGCTGTACTGTACTTGCTGCATTGATTCTGGTCTTCCCCCACCCCAATTTCTGTGGAATATCAATATATACGTCGCCCTTGGAACCTGACCACTCCCTGTCCACCCCACCCCTTTCTCACTTTTTCATTCTTTCCCTCCAGCGCTGTCTTCCTCGCTTCCTCCTTCATCGTGTCCCTCCCTTGCACCGAAAAACCTTCACAAATCATTAATATTGTTCGTGATTAAAAATTGGTTTCCTTATAGTGCTACATGAAAGGTTCCGGAACAAAACGCGACTCATTTATCATAATTTTTAATGTTCAAAAGGAAAGTGTCGCGTTTTGCTTCGAACACTTTCATACTGAGTGACCAGGACCGTAACTAGCACCCCTCCCACCTGCAATGAGGGGGTGGGGTGAAGAAGGCGAGGATTAGGGGCTTCCAAAGAAAGGAGAAGAAAACTTAATGAAAACGGTAGAAGAAAAAGCTTATTACTTGGTATGGGCGTCTCCCGGGCTATGGTTGGTTAGGGAAAGGTGAGAAGGGGGGTGGGGAGAGACGAGGTAGTTACGGTCCTGATAGTGACATATTGTTGGCTTATAATGTGAGCCAAAAAAGAGTTAAGAAAGATATGAAATAAGAAGATTTGTCCTACCTGTCCTCGTCGGTTATGGTATCCAAAAATATCTCGGCCTGTCTCCAGCTCTGGGTAATTAATTATCTCTGGTGTGTTCACACATCCTCTCTGCACAATTAATTTTGAAAGTTTAGCGTAGTGAAATATTCCATACAAACAGCTGACACTTAAACAGCTGACAGTCTCTACGCACAAGTCTCACACCGATGCGATGTCCCCTGAATTTATATAGCGTTTCTTGTAGTATTTTTTTTTAAACGTAAAATCCCTGGTCAAGAAAATGTCGTGAGGTTTTACTGTTTAAGAGAATTCGGTAGACAGTTGCTTCATATAGCCATTCAGGCTCAGTCTATGTCAGTTCTTGTTTGTTTTCTTTTTTTCAATGATGTCTTCTAAAATATATACAGCGTTTCTTGGTTGTTGTAGCTGTTGTTGTTGTTTTAATTTTTTTAAGTGTGTACTCTATGATCAAGAAAATGTTAAGCTTATATTTATGAGGTCAACTGGCAGTTGTTTCGTAAACCCATTGATCTATTGGCCCAGTCTATGGAATTATCGTATTTTCAGTGACTGAAAAAAACAACTTCTTTCAAGCGCTCGAGCTAAATATCACAGGTTCATAATTATATATAAACTCATTCAATCCTATTGAAGAAAGAAAGTGAAAATTATATGAGCGATGTGTGTATATATATATTTTTTTTATAATTAATTTATTTATTTATACATGTTCATATCAAGACGAGGTTTGTTTTGGGTTGTTGTTTTTTATTCGCCTCTGTTCACTGGATAGACATGGGTCATACGCCCATCCCATGTCTGACCTTAAAATAACAATCTAAAAAACTTAATAATTGATATAATTATGTACATGAGGTCTCACCACCTTTCCAGTCAAGGTACCCGGGAGTGACTTTCTTTTTTTACATTGCTGTTTTTAAGGACAAACACAGGATGGGTCTTTGACCGATGTGTTTCCAATGAACAGAGACAAAATAAGCCAAACAAAAAAGAATAGAAAAACTATATGGTAAAGCAATAAGAAAAAATTACTTCACGGATCATTATCGATACTCCTCATCATTTCCACGCCCCTGATTCTGCGGACTGAAGTAAAAGTTTAACCCCTCCACTGCCATATACCCAAAGAATTTCTCGGGCCTGTGATCATGAGGAAAGCAATGATAGAGAGTGCATGTATATAAATGCTACACTTTTCTCAATAACTGATTGAATATTGTTCCTTCCATACGAAGAAAACATGATAATATGTTTATGAAGATTTGAAATTATTCTGATTTTTACTCTTTCATTCAAAGAATCTCTTAAATGTCCCTGGCAGTCAAGACGTTAAATGCTGCTTCAGCTCAGGCTTTCTGCAAAGTGATATTAGGCTACTAGCGAATGTTAAAGCTGTAAAAAATGGGCATTTCTACTCGTGATCTTACACATTCTACATGTCCCCAGTAAGGGTCACGGTGTTAAAGTTGGAACTCTCCTACAGAATTAAATACGTCCACGAAAATTCACATTATGCACAGTGTACGGGGTCCATTTAAACCGACATAATTTTTTTTTTCATGATCTGGGGATCTGACAAGAGCTAAGGCCACATGTATACCCGCATGAAGCCAGAACCATTTGCTCACTAACCTATAATCAAAATTTATTCAGTATTACTGTGCAGTTGACACAAAGTGAATCCCATAAATACGATACTGGTATCCACGTTTTTCAGATATTGTGTATGAGTCAAATGTGATCATTACTACTTTGCCTGCAAGCAAGTTTCACATGGGTTTCATCTAAAACCACAGAAAGGACACATATGGAAACCATATGTATGCACAATAACAGTACAAAAAAATCTTACTAGGCACTATATATTGTAGCCCGTTTCTAACGCAGCATTTAATACCACGAAGCCTATGATAATCACAGCACTACATCACTGCATCACCAGTCTTGAAAGAAAGCATAAATAGTTGAAATTTCCACGAAAAAACAAATGACATAGGTTTTAACAACACAGGAAAAACAGTCGCAGAAAATGAATCAGGAGTGTGAATCTTTGTGGGCATTACCAGCAAGACTATCCGAGATTTCTGTCTCTTCAAAGAAACCTCTGTCCGTTTATGATTAGACTCTCTTGTCAGCCTGTGTCTCTGTGATGATACCAGAAGAAGAAAGTGTGACATATTACATTCGTGTATTACCATATAAGAGCAGGCGAAAGGACACGACCTGGGCTGGCTTTGTCATGGGCGTAGACCAGGTTCATTGTTTTGTATTTTGTCTGTCTTAAAGAACGAAGAAGGTGGGGACAGGACATTGTCCAAATGAGGGAAAAAAAGAAGGTATAGATGAATCACTGAGGCCCAGTTGATCTGGGGAGAGATAGGTGCACTTGGATACATAAAGGTATGAAGATGCCAATGTTTTTGGGGTTTTTTTTTCCACTGTAGGCTATTTAAGGTTTTACACCTCTCATTAACTTATCCAGGAGTCCCTAGCCAAAACACTTTCCAAACATGTTGTTTAGCTTTTCCTCCAAATTTTGACACATAGAAAAATGCCCCTAAACCAATTAGATTTTGAGAACTTAGGCGGTGAAGCAGGCTACCTAGTATTTTAGGCCTTTTCACCCAGTAAACAGGGTAACCTTAATCACCTAGCAACAACCACAAAGTTTATACTTGAGTGGCTAAACCTCACATATTCTGAGTCTACAAATGTAATTACACCTATCTAAGGCTTTCAAATTCAAATCCAATACCTTTCCCCTTTTCACATGATCAGTTTTCTGATCGTATAGGGACTATTTAAAATTTCATACCAAAGTGCCAGATGCCATTGCCATCTTCATACCTATAATATAATAAAATGGATATTTGGGAAGGGGCAGAAGGGGCATGTTTCAACAGTGTTGGGGGTGGTATAATGATATAGCAATAAGCATGTCCGCCGCCCTCTCTTTTTTCTACTGTTTTCAGGATTATAATGTCATCGCCTGCCCCCCTCCCCTCTCTCTCTCTCTCTCTCTCTCTTTCTCTCTCTCCCTCTCTCTCTCTCTCTCCCTCTCTCTCTCTCTCTTCCAATCTCCCCCCTCCCTCCCCCTCTCTCTCTCCTCTCCTCTCTCTGATATTTCTTTGGCCTCTCTTTCTCTTATGTCTGCTGCCAACTGAAAGTTTGGAGAAGGAGGGGGGAAGAAGAGGAGAAAATCGAGCCTTTTTCTTTTTTTGATTGAGGGGCGGGGGAAGAGTCGGGGATTCACAATGGGCCCTCTCATTTCCAAGATCAATTGAGAGTGACGTCTCCTTATTCTTTTCCTAACGTGCCTCCGCTTACCTTCGCCCTTGATCTGTACATTAAAACCACATACATTATCTGCTGTAATGCATGTGGGAGCGGGGACAGATGAAAAATTGGGTGAAATACGTCGAAAGGCGAATGTACTGAGATCGAGGCAGACCAGAGAAATCCTATGCAAAGGAATACAGCAAAATGAGGTTGGATTAAGGAAAATTGGTAGCAGTGGTGGTGAGACTTCGGCAGGAGAGAAACCTCGAAATATGTGTAGACAATTTTTTTTTTTTTTATAGACCTTGAGCAATTCAATAAATCTGTTAACCATGAAAAGTGCGAAATGAGGAAACCGAGCACATACGGAGCTGGCATGCGCCAGGTACTAGGACCAGGGCTTCCACTTGTAAGGAAATTTCCTCTTTTTAATGAAATTTCGCCGTGAAAAGGACATTTAAAAGGAAAAAGATTTTTGCCCCGAAAAAAAGAAATATTCGCCTCAAGTAAATTTTCTCAAATAATTTAAAATATACAATAATTATAAAGAATATTTGTTTCTCTCTCTTTTCACAGACCCCACTATTTAAACTGCATATTAGATATTGTTACCAGTTATACTCAATTTGTGCGAAGAAAAAAATCTTGACAAGCTTTGTATGAGGATTCCAGTCACTGCTACCAACTGGCACGAGAACAGAATTACAAACTGTGTAGAGTGGGGATGCCGTATTGGAGTTTTAGTGCCAGATTTAGAGGATTTTTTTTTTTAATGTGACGTTTTCGAATGGTCTCTAGCATTAACTAAAATTAAGTTTGGTACTTTTGGCATAAATGATAACAATGATTCAGTTTCAGGCATATTGTTAATACTATTTGCCCCAAAAAAGGTTAATATTTAAGGGACCCGGCACCGCAAGTTATAATCACCACCCTAATTTGTATCCTCAGTGCACCTATTCTTATGCAGACTTTACACAGAGCTGCATTTAACCCTGACAGGAAAACCAATTTCTTTCCCTGTCGATTTGGAAGAGAAGGTGTGTTAATGTAAATTGGCGATAAGGAATAGAAAAGGAATTTTGAAAAGCCAAGAAGGATGAAGGATTTTTTGCGAAAATAGGGATAAAAATAAGGAAATTTCGTTCATCGGAAGTGGAAGCCCTGACTAGGACTAAAGTAAACTTAAAGTCTGAAGATCAAAATGGCGGTCTCCATGAAGAAGTACGATTTCGCCGTGTCGTTGAAACAGCGTCTAGAGGTATGAAAAGGACAGGATAGCGTCTTATTTGAGTAAGGTCGAAGTATTTTATATTTAAGATGGCATACTTAGGTAAGAATGTCTTCAGTCCACAATGGCGTTCCCTTCATTTGGAAATAACTTGATTGGTTAGGTTGCTCTCTCTAGTCTAACCGTAACCGTTTCACTAGACGGACAAGTCCAAGACAAGTCGGCTAGTCTATCTCTAACGACAGCACCGCAACGATAATGATACAGTTCATTTAGTCATAGACAGGTCATGGACTAAATCGATATTTCGACTAAATCGGTGCTGTTGTTAGAGAAAGCCGACAAGTCACTACCCTACTAACTTACTACTGGGAAAGATTTCCGTAGGCAACAACCCCCAGAATAAGAACCCTAGGCCTAACCCTAACCCTGTCCTTACCCCTAACCCTAACAGTGATTAAACAGGTTGTTGCCTGCGGAAATCTTGCCTACTACTGTCCCTACCGGCTACCGGCATGATGATTTTCGATGTTTCTACAGCTTGGTTGAGGAAAGATGAAGACACAAATCTAGTCTAGATCTTGGAGATCTAGAGTAGGCTACTAGTGCTGATGACATACTGTGCAGGCTGTCACAACTTTCTGAGGATGCTTTTATTTATGAAAGAGGCAGAACCTGGATTTAGAGACTAGATCTGCTGCAAGTTGACTTTTAGTTGAGAATCCAACAGAATTGTGTAGGAGAAATCTCATAGGGAAATGCTCGGTTACAAAATTAAAATGGCTTTACTTTTTAAATTAAGATAATTCAGTAACTGTGAAGCACAAATCTGCAAGGTAACCTTATTTTAGATACATAAAGATGAGGCAGTTTAGATAGCAGCAATTTCTTTGACTTCACTTACCATTCAAACGTAATTCCACCATGTTCGGGCAAGTCTTAGTTAGTCTGAATCTATTGTAGTTACTTTGAGGTGTAAGTTTCATGCATTAAAAGCACCACATCAGTAATAATGGATGAAATTGCTTCCTGTAAGGCCCTCGGATGTCTATACACAGAAGGAATGGATGCGACAGCTATTGCAGACTTGTTACTCAATCCTGGAGAGGGAAGACTTAATATGCTGCACTGGTTATTTTCAAGGTAGGATTCTACAAGACATTTTGCAATTTCTTTACAATAGTCCCTGGATTCAAATAAAGTCTATGGTGTACACAGTTACAATGGTCTGATGGAGAGTTTTTAAAGAACAAAAGAAACGGTTTAAATTGTAATTAGGGAGGATTCTTTCATTCCTCGCCCTTCAGCATTGAGATTGACATTCTTAAGCTCCTTATGAATATGAGTTTGTTGTTTTTTTTTCTTAAAATATTTGCCTAGCTTTATTAAGCCTGCTATTCATCTTACATATTTCTGTAGGAATTGCTAGCATGAAAAGTTTAAAGATGGTGAAGCTGTTTGTTTGTTTGTTGAATGAGGTCTTCATCTCCCCAGGTATGATAGTAAACTGGCTGATTTTTTGGACCCTTCCCATGGTTCATTTGGAAACAGGACAGACTCAAGGCTGCAAAGTGAGTACAGAATGATTACTGTTGAACTAACTGTCCTACAATTAGGACTTAGGTTACTCCCCACAATAATCTCATCATAAATTCATCTTACGTCTTCCTACTTCCTTATTTAAAGTTTCTCACTCAGCATCTTTTCCATCATCTGTCAACTCCACCATTCTGTCCATTGTTTTTGCTATCTTAAGCTTAATTGTACATATATGTTGTATATATTCACCACAGGATTGCTGACAGCAGCTAATTCTATGTGTTTGTGTCGCTATGATGATGTGGAATTAATACGAGTAAGTGTCACTTTGTTTTGGTCTTGACATTTTGTTTCCTTTCCTGTTCATTCAGGGCTTCTTCTTTTATTATTGGTGTCTGTGCCAACTAGCGCATTGTAAGACTTAAAGCAAAGATGTATGTCATTCTATGAAGCAACATAGAGCTCACATGGTACCATTCCAATAACAGTGAATCTTATATTATTGCTGATATTAACAGTCATTGTAAATATTGGTAACAAAGACAAGTGAATGCTGAATCACTTCAAAGTTAGCATAGTTTCTATGGTACAATAAATGACAATATGTGTTTGTTATAAAGTATCAAGACCTCTGTTTGTTATCAAATATCACAGTAGATGGATAGTAGTGATTGAATAAAGAGCCATTACAGTTAAAGGAGAGGTGACATAAGGGGGAGGTGGGGGGAGACACAGAAACTATTTAGCAATCACTGTTACCTTACAGGCAATGTTATCTTAATCTCTTAAAATTGACATTGTGCTTTTACATTTACAGCTTCAACATGCAATTTGACCATTTGAAATGACATATAATAAAAGGCCATTTATCCTCAATACATTTTAGATTGTAACATTATGTAATTCTTGCCACTCTTTTAATACTATTTGGATGGTTTCAGGGGGAAGGTTCTCTATCTAGGCAGATCAACTTTATTGACAAGCTTCTAGACTTGGTGTGCATCAGAGATAAGGAAAATGCATCTGTTGCAACATTCTCACAGTGAGTATTCAGCAGTGGAGAAGAGTTGTATACAGTCGAGCACAGAAAACTCGAACACACTAATCTCGAATTCACGGAAATGTCGAACGCTGTTATCGGCCCCTTTTAAATGCCTCTATTTTCTTTGTATTGTTAACACGATTTTCTCGAACTCTCAACACGTATTTCTCGAACGATTTCATTCATCATCTACCCGATCTCAAAGCGGCGAAATGACCAAAAAAGCCTTTCTTTGTCTGGCGTTGTTCGTCCCAGTGTTAGTGATAAGGGAAAGGTGTGCGGGAGTGCCGTGGTAATGGGCAAGGGATCAAGACATCGCTTTGTGTGGCTCTATTGAATCAGCAGGAGGGGGGTGGTGTAGTGATTGAGCATGCAGAGCGACCTGGTGGGTGGTGGACTAGGTCAACACACGCTGCGATAAATTTTATTGCGTCGAACATGACGCATGCACATAGAGTGACGTGGCGGGACGATAGGTAATAGCAGACTGGCAATAGTGCCGCTCCTCATTTCTTTCTTTTCCTCGAATAACATTGAACACATCAGGATTACACTTATTCACCGAAGTTCGATCTACTCTGGCGAAATCAGGTGATTTTCGTCTTCTGTTCATTAAATTCAGTTTGTTTGTCATGATTTTATGTGGAACGTCGGAAACAGGGAAGGGTGGTAATTCTAATTATGTTAAGATCAGAGCAGATTAGTGTCGTGTGGTTATCTCCCCTTACCAGTCCCTCTAGTCGATGGTAATTGTGAAAATATTGCCGTCACGGGAATCTCGAATTACGGAAATCTCGAACACTTTTTTCGATCCTGGAGAAATTCAAGTTTTCCGTGCTCGACTGTATATAGAAACTTGTGAGACTGCTTCCTGACAAGGATAGTGTATGAGGGGAAGTATTTTCTGCCTATTTAATGTAACGACAGGACAAGAGATGTTAGTTTTTTTTCATCATATGTCAGCTTTGCACACTAAGAATGTGGTAATACAATATTTAACATATATATGATATCAAATACACGTTTTTCATGGCCAAGGTTAATGTATTTGGTCTTTGTTAATACTTCATGTTGAATGCTTATTGTGCATACTTGGATAGCTCTGGAATGTTTGTCTGTTTTTGGTGTTTTTTTTGAAGCAGAGAATTGAATTTGTTTTTTATAGTTTACAGATAACTTCACTATTACTTTGTAATGTTAGTGCCAAGTCTTGTTTTTGTAGCACATAATCATTTTGACCACTCACAGCTCTCTTTTTGGAGTTATTCATTCCCAAGTAATACTAATAATTTATGAGGAGTGAAGTATTGCTGCAGTTGACAGTTTGTGACAGAGATATGCTTAGCATCTGAGTACGCTGTGAAGGGTTGCATTCCACACCACATGAAGTGTCATTTAAAATGCACCACGTGTTATTACATTTACATGTTTTGTTTCATTTTTTATCTGAATAGGGCCACCTTGCTCTAAGAGATGTTAAATAAGCCATTGTTTCATGTTCATGTGTTGTTGTTTTTTTCAGTCATGTTTATTTTATGGCCTAAGGTTGATTCATTTATCTTTCTTTTTTTTCTTTCCACTGTCTTCCTCAGGTCCAGCTTTGCCATGTCCAATCAGTATCTTGATGCCTTAGTAAGTCAGGATGGATTCTTGAACATGCTGGACCCTGCAGTGGACCTCCTCCCCAGGGATATACGGACAGAGGTGGAGAAGATGTGGTTCAGGGATGGATGGGATGGAAAAGGGTAAGCAGGCCTAAGTTAGACATGCTCTTATGTCATAATACTATGATATTACTCTGCAGGTAAGATTAGGAACATAAACAGAACATAATTCCCCTTTATGCTGTAGGATTTCTGTTCTCTGCACTAATTCTTTTGTACTTTATCTGTATGTTTCTTCACACACCTTACATATAACCTTTGATCCAGAGACTGAAAAGTCAACTGAAACAGCTTAGTCTCCTTTTATGCAGCTGTTGCCTTATTCTAATCATATTCACTGCTGTCCCCTAAGTACATGTATTTATATTGCAGCTTATGGCTTTCTGTGAGTATGTAACAAATATAAAGTCTTTGATTTGAAAATATATATGAGAAATATTTACAAAGATTTGTGTCATATTAAGATTACATTTGTCAATAAATTTGTCATTTCATTTGATCATTGATTACATTTGTCATATTATTATTTCCTCTCTAAGGCCACCCCCAGTTCCCAGCTTGCAAGAACTGGCAACACAGTCTGAAAACTTGACTGAGGAACTGGAAAAGCATAATGCCACCCTAGAATCTCTACAGCGACAGGTATGAAGTTTGTATATTAAAGAGACACTCTTGAAGGAATTTAGGTTTCACTTGCTTTTTGTAATGATCAGTATCATTGAAAATATATCTACCACATTCTCTTCAATAGGTAGTTTAACATGTTTAATATTTTAACTCATTTCCAGATCACGCTACAAGGCGAAAGTAAATCCTTAGAGTTGATCACAATGACACATATGTTGTCAACCGTGATCAGAGAACTACGTCAGCTGGCGGATGGATTTACTTGTTGCTATGAGACAAGCATTAGCCAGTGGTATGTAGTTTTGTAAGTCATAATCTTTCATCAGTGCCAGCAGTGTCATTCACATGGCTGAATGGCCTCAGGAAACTGTATTTATAAACAGACATGAGTTTTATGTCCATATATTTCCTCCTTCCTTTGGGTTCACAGTCAGTCACCACAGTCAGCATACACTGTAAAAGTTGCCTCTCAGGATCACATGATTTAAAGTGTACAAGATAAAATTTAGTAATAAACAAACAAATAGCAGCCCCTTCAGGGATTGAATCTTTGCTGTCACTTAGGGCAAGGGCTGTGCTAAATTCAATGCATGTATTATGGGTCACGCATAAGCTAATTATCAGTAATTTGCCAGCATATTGTCAGTAATTTGCCAGCATTTCTAGATATATATTGAGGAATTTTTGCTCACTGAAATGACAGATTTGCAGTCTGAATGTGTCCACAGTTAGTTTCACTTAATTACAACTCATAGTGACATGGACAAAATTACAGTTTAAAGATGTTGCAAATTATCCATTGACTTTGAAATAGACTCCAAAAAATGACTTTTATTGCCTGAAAAATATTGCAATTCAGAGGAGTTTGTGATCAAATCGGTTGCTACTAAATGAGGTTTATTGTACATGCATATTGCTGAGCCATATCATTATACCCACCAGGTGTCACAGAACTCCCCCAGAGCTGTCAGAATTGGGTGCTGTTTTCAAGAGAGTTCATGGCTCGCTACAAACATTTTCCAAAGTATGTATAGCATGAGGGTGCTTATATAAAGGCTGGAGATGCTGATGTGTAGTAGATGCGGTATCTGTTGCCAAAGTGCTTGACTTGAACTTCATAAGTGGTAATATTCCAGAGCAGTGCAACTGTTCACTCTGCAGCCTTTGGCAAATTTTTCTACCCATTTTAAAAGTAACAGAGTTTGAAGTTTTTTCTGTTAAAATACTTCCATGTATGGTATGAAAGTTTGTGCCAAAGTCTTTGACCTCTGCCTGTTTTTAATCTGGCTGTTATTCCCACCTGAAATGTAAACATTAACAGATACAGTGAGACTCCGAATATAGCCCGTAATTCTTTTATTTATGGCACCTTCTGTAATAAGCATCCCCTCCAGCCATCCCTTAGAAAATGATGTCTGATGTCATTCAAACTTCCAAGCTAGAAAATCACACCTTGACAAAACTGTGAAGACAGCCTTAATATGCTCTTGCTGCCAGCATTGCACCATTCCTTTGATTATTTGAACATCTAGTCGCCGTTGTATCCTACAAGATACTTTCTTCAACCCCTTTAATTGAAAACTTTTCTCTTTATTCCTGCTGGTTGTTCAAATTGTACTGAATCTTTTTATAACACCTTTCTGCTTAAATTTCACTGAGGATATCGGTTAGGGAGGATATGATACCTACTTTTTGGATCAAGCTTCAGATGTATCTTTCCTGGAGGATGTGTTTTACATAAGGACATATCAGCTGGAAGCTTTGAAGTGTTATTAAGGAGAGGAGCATATTAAGCCATGGCTATGTGACGAGGTTTCAGTGTTAGAAGAAAGCAAAGAAAATCACGGTATACAAGTGTCAGGCAGGGAGTGATGGTTTATGAAGAAGATAAAAGAGGCAGTAAGGTAATGCTGTTTAAGTGGATTGAGATTAAATTTATATCTTCCTTGTGCTTACAGTTGCTTGAAGACTTAACCAAGATCCGTCAGGTTCAGAACCAGCTGTTAAAGACTGCGAAGGAGGAGCCAGACGTTCGACAACAGGTGTTAGGTAAGCATCTAAGAGATGAGCAGTGTTTATTCATTTTTAAGAATGGGTTTCAAACCCCCACCAGGTTCATTTTGTATGTGATATAGGACAGTTTTTGTTCTTATGCATAGGCTACCAGAGCTTACTTCAACTGTAATAAAGTTTGAAGAAGCACCAATTTCAAGCTTTATGCTCTTCACTCTGCAAGACTGCAACTCCACAGAAATATTGGAAAAGTTATGATTAACTTACTGGAGCCTGGACAGATGTATGCATCTATCTGGTTCAGAAGCTGGCCATTTTATGGGAATTTCACAATTCACTGTTGATCTAGAGATGTGGCTGGTCATATTGAAATTGATATGATCAGAGCACTTTCTGTGCTTTTTACTATAGTGCATATTACGTTTCTAGGGTCAATAGTTGATTTTATATTCAGTTTTGAAATATGGTTGGATGTGGTGTTCACAAAACATGTAGAATCAAGCAGCTAATCAACAGCAGTGCATGATTAGCTAAAACAAGTCAAGTCTGAACCTAATTTAGGATCTACATTCATCACAGTCCTCTTCCCAGCATCTCTTACATCTGAATAGTGTTATTTGGTGTTAAATCCCGAATCAGTTTAGTCAACAATTCATAAGTTTTGCATCCAACTATATGAATGCAAAGCTAGCTTAGTAAGCACAAAGTTAATTCTTCATTATTCTGCTTTTTATTTTCAGTGCAAGCATCTCGAGAAGCCTCAGAAAGTTTCCAGCAGTGTCTTACCATACTGAAGGAAACATTGCATCGCTCAGATTCCAGCTTCACTTCCAAACATCCCCCTACTCTAAGTGTTTGATGAAGCAACTGAAGACTGTGGCCATCAGTGATCATGACACTGCCTGTTCACCTACCCTTAAATTGTGGACCTGGGGCCTCAGCTATCCCCAGTACCATTCACTACTTGAAGGTCAAGAGACAGATAGCTGTCATTTTCTTCAGGCACTGGAGATCTAAATTAATGGTGGTTTTATCCTAAGCCAGCACTCTGTTTATTTGATGTCTGAATCCTGCAGACATCTTTTTTAATCACAAGATTAGGCATTTAACTCTAGTTACCTAAGCCTCCAGCACAGCAAGATTGCCCAGTGGCATGTAGGCTTTATACCATATTATTGCTTTGCCTAGTCACTTGGCGACTGATCACTTTGATACTTATAGGCCCAGCCCATCCATCACTTCTCTCAGTTGGACAAAGCTTGCGATCGTGCTGGAAGATTCTTAATGACTTGTCTTTCCCTTTAATGGTAAACAAGATTCACTGATGAGCGTCGTTTTATAATGGTTACAACAAAATGCCTTTATCAAGCAGACAGTATACCTCTGTCTCCTTGTATTTGGTGAAATAGTGTACAGTCTGTTTAGTCTCTGAATCTCAAGGTTTTGCTGTTCTCTGAGTAACATAATTAGTTACATTTTATGCACTTCTAGTCCTGATCCCAGGATGTTGATTGGGAGGCCATCCACTGTGTATTAATAATGTGGCATTTTGTTATTTGGAATTAAAAAGCCTTAAAATGCAGGTTGAGAATCTGGAAAGGGAAGCCTTTTAATTAAGATTATAATGGTTACAGTTACGTCTCATTATTCTGGACTCCAGTGGCCATATGCATAATCCATACATTAACGCAATGCGGTAACTCAATCAGACCACATTCCCAATAAACTACCACACTCCACTGCATTCCCGATCCCGGTTTATCGGGAATGCAGTAGGGTGTTCACACTTGAACATGTGAGGTAAGATTTCAGGAGCTAAAGAGGACATGGGCCTACAAGGTTAAACATTTTGAAAATGTTCTCACTTTCTGGTTGCATTTATTTGCACATCCAGCTTCCTTAAGGCTTCGTCTGGGGTAATTCAATCACACTGCTATTGAATGGAATGACTGCAAACTAGTGATTGTATAGGAACAATAAAATAGTCATGTTTGAACATAATATGTATTGTCATAAGTAAGTGTTGCAGGAGATATACTGACCGCAGTGTGTTATTCTTTAACACTTTTTTTTTTATTGTGACAAAAGTAAAGCGTGCAGGTGAATGAAACTTGTAACAACTATAGATTATGCCTGTCTGCTAATATGTTTGAATTTTATCCCAATTTCTTTTTAATTCTTGACACTATTGGATTTTGAATTACATAAACTATTGGATGGCCACCACTGTGTATTAATAATGTGGCATTTTGTTATTTGGGATTAAGAAGCCTTAGAATTCAGGTTGAGAACCTGGAAGGGGAAGCCTATTCATTAAGGTTGTAATGGTTAACAAAGTCGTGTCTCATTAATATGGACTCCCGGAGACAAAAAACCTCGCTTCTCAGAACACATCACAAGGGAATGCTTTTTCCTTTATATAAATGTCATCAGTAATCCAGAAATTCATCATCTCAAATCTGAACATGAAAATTGGGAATGCAAATGTACAGTTATGTTACATTGCACTTTGATAATCCAAATGTAAATCAAGAGAACTACTGTGTGTTCACATCGTCTTCGTATTATTTAGCTTCATCTATAAAATCTCCAAGATCAGTAGCTCTATTTGAAGATTAGTTTTATCCATCATCCATTCACTTTAAGACAAAAGTAAGTCAGCAGTCAGCATAATTCACATCACCCTCAGCGTTGGTGCAACATCAAACAAACAGAAGACCACCAGTATAAGATATGGTATAAGATGAATCATCTAAACCGCCCGGTTATCACATGAATAAACAGCTCATCTTTTTTATTCTGTCCTACTTCGTATTTGGCTGGACCTGATAGTCAGGAAACTTCAATAATCCGAACAAATGCACAATGAGCAAAAATCCAGATTAATGAGACAGGACAGTAGCGTGCAAAGTGTACTATTGTTTTTTTATGATTGGTTCTGTTGGCTGGTGATTGGCAGTTTGTGATATTTTCTCTTGTTCTTCTTCTGCCATTCTGTTTACATTCAGACCAATGTGAATATGTGATTATCACAATTTGAATTAAAACAACATGCACGAACAATATGAAAACCTTCCCACATGGTTTGTTTTTTTATTACATAATCCCACAATTGTCAAAATTATAAAATTAAAGCCAGTATTTACAATACAAATCAAAACCCTTAAACAACAGGGAAAAAGCAAAATAGTTATTTTCGCCACATAATATCAGTACACTGACCCTGCGGTTCTGTGATATATCTTAAAATTTTGCATGATTCTGGAGAGTAAAACATGAAAGTTTGATGATATTTGATTTATCAAATGAAAACAATTGTGATGAAAGTGTGACTTTCTGTAAGACATCACAGTCTTGTTTGATGGGATACATTTTCAAGCTTAAATATAGCAATGTACTCCATGTCTTGAAATTACATGCCGACTACATTAAGGTCAGCTCTATTTAATTGCAATCTGAATAATCACAACTTTCTTCCCTTAATCATAACATTTTCTTCAAAATAAACACCACTGGCTAATTTCAACTTCTTTTATTAACAATATTTTTCATGCTCCTGAGGAGTTTCAGTTAAGCAGAGTTGACAGCTTGAAAAAATTGCGAAATTGTTTTCTGTGTTGTAAACAAAAAGTCATTCCTTTCTCACGACAAGATCACAGGCAGAAATAAACATGATATCAATTTATGAAACTTTGGGACTCAAAGAAAAATTCTAAAACAAGGGTTCTAATATACTGAATATTATGTCACACCAACCAAAGTTGATGACAATAATAATGTAACTGCAGGATATTTGCACTAAGATTGAGAGATAGACAGCGAATAAATTAGGTGATAACAACAAACTGAAATTCCGCTTATGTGTAATAGTCTTCATCTGTAACACACTTAAACATCATCTCTTCTCCTTCTCTTGCATCTATCCTCTGCAGTCATAACCTCGTTCATTCTATTTATAGTCTCCACAAAATTCCTTTCTTTTCATGGCCTTCCATTCATCTGTTCTGCTGACAGTTTTAACAAAATTCATATCATCACATCTCTTGCTCTTGCACGTACCTCTGCAACCATAACTTGTCATATTCTTGATCACAATAATCTCTGCAACCTTAATTTCATATGTTCTTTCACCCATGCATGTATTCCACTTCACCTTTATCATTACATTCTAGGATAATAAGACTTCACAATATCCATTTCCTCTCCTGCTCTTGCACCTATACACCACAGCAGTAATTTATCACATTGTAATGAGTCTCTACAATATTTATCTGATCTCTTGTCTTGCTCTTACATCTGCCTCAGCAGGCACTATTGGTCACGTTCTATTGAGTCTCAACACACATCTCATCTTTTCTCTTTGCTTATGCATCTAACTACTCTGATTGTCATACCATGTCACATTAGACTGTAGTCTCCACAATTGCCATACCTTGTCATACTAAACTGTAGTTTCTACAACAACTTCGATGGTAAGGAATAATGCTGAAGAACATGCTGTCAAGTCACAGTGCCAATACAAAGCCCCACTAAAGAACCAGCCATCAGTATTCCCATTTAAATCACAGCATTCCTGCCAGCTAATAAGTTTCAACAACCTTCCATAAGTTGGCAAAAACATTCCCTTTGAAATAAAATCTGCATACAAAAAGTGGATGCAAAATATAGCAGGTGAATTCTCAACCTCCATTTTGTGACCCTCTGAAATTTACAATAGTAAAATAAAAAATGTCATCAATAAAGCTGATGTTCAAAACCTCCCACTTGCAAATTAAATATGAGAAAAAAATTGCAGCTGTATCTTTATAAAATAAATTTTTTCTCAGCTCTCAACATTTGTACTAATACAAGTATCTCACTCCTACCCACCCTCTCCCACAATCACCCATCTCTTCAGAATGCTAAAACATACACAGATCATTAATGTTAAAAAAAAAGCCTTGAAAATGGGAAAGGCTTCCATGCTCAATCCAGCAACTACATTACTACATCTAGCATGATCTATAATGCTAAACTCTTTGATATTAACAACATAATGCAACTTGGCAAGTCAAATATATCTTGAGATCAGGGCTGGGCACCTGTGCCAACATTTTAAAACAGTTTTAAGGCCATTCGTATTTCTTCAAATGCCTGTGGCTAAAATATTTCAAATGCATTCCTGTCTCAGCATCTACAAGCACTTGGGTAGGCAAAGTATGATTGTCAAGATACAGGTATGTAATGTCATTCAGGCACTGAAGCAGCAAAATTGTTCATCATTTCAAATGAACTGTCAAAGACCAAATAACCAACGGGAAAGGAAACAGCAACTAAAATGAGGCCTGAAATGGCCATTTTGTGAGTTCAAAAACATGCACAGCTTCCAAAATACAAGTGAAATTCTTTGTTGCCATGCAGCTAACTCTGTATATAGTAATTAGTATACAGTGAGCCAAACCAATTTCAGAATTCAAACTATAGTCTCATCAACAATATTCAAACTCAAACTGAACAGCAAAAAATTGTCACACTCATTCCACATTTGCCTAAGTCATTTTTTGGGTGATACGAGTTGTTATGATCACATTAGACTGTAGCCTCCACCTATGCCAACATTTTAAAACAGTTTTAAGGCCATTCGTATTTGTCTTCTCTTTCCTATTAAAAAGATGTAAGAGCTTTGACTCGCATTTATATCCCAATTTTACAAGCTGAACCACATCTGCCTCACAGTTTTGCATTGAGCAACAGGGTTAGAGCGCCAAATTTCTCAAAACTGCAGAAAAATGATTTAAGAAAATGTGGAATGAGTCTGAAAAACACAGTATGATCTCAAAGAGTTAAAGAAACATGAGTCTTCTTTCATTATGATTATTAATCCCTGCGCTGTGTCATATTTTTTTTTGAGATTGATGGCAATGTCCCAAGACTTTCTACCTAGTACAGCTCCCAACCCTAAACCAAGCATTCAGTGAGAGAGTCCAAGGATACTACTAGTAAGGATAAGACTGTACATGTACTGTATGTTATATGTAGCAAAGGGGTTAAATCAAAGATGTTAGTGTTATTTTATGTTTTTTATTTGACCTCAGCATCAGACATAGACCACATCAAATAGTAATGCACGCATATGGGGCCATGCAAAGACTTTCTTCTTTATTATTCATACTTAAACAACTTTATTTTGTTTACACCAACATTACAGATTCAAAACCTTCACTTTTAAGCCTTGATTCATTCACTTGTACAATTAAAAGCCCTTTATATCATGCTCCTTACAAGATGTGTCCTATGCCTGATACAAAGAGTTTTGAAAGCAATATACAAGGACCTAAACCAAAGCCCACTCTTTTTCTATGTATACCAGTTTTCTGTGCACAAGCAAAATTATGACACAAGTATGTCTTGTGACTTTAAGTTGATTAATTAGTGATCATGATTTAAATCTGCTGTATCATTCCTCGCAAGATTACACAATTATAATCAAATTCACATCTTTAGATGATGATGTGTTCAACTGCTCAACAATATCAAAACTGCATACTGCAGTGTCCTCTGCCGCCAAATCTTTTATCTTTCACCTGCTTTGATCACTGTTTCCATGTTCCAGCACTCAAAGATCATAAATGCCTTTAATCACAGCATGAAGATCATCAGGTACAATACCCAAATCTCTACCTCCATCACTCACAAACATCAAATTCGTTGAATGGCCATAGTTGCTTTGCTCCTCCATCATCTTTAAGATTAAACACCATACACATCTCCATTCAGGCTCTCAAGGCCAACATGGCAGCTGCCACCTATGCATTCATTCTACCGTAGTATGCATGCAGGAATCCAGATCCAATGCCTTTTGGTTGACCAACACACTTCAAAACAGCTAAAATCTTTCAGACAACCACAAAATGGGCCGGGCTAACTCTTCCATCCTATCAGGGCCAGACCACACAATGCTGCACAGAATCCTCTAGACTAATCAGGCAACAAAACACAGATTTTACTTCCTAAGCCAAATGCATCAAAGAGTTAACCACTCTTGAATACTCACCGGAATTACTCTTCCATGCACTCTGCTTAAGTAGGCCGAACACATTAAAGAGTTATCTATTCATGCACTCCAAAGGTTGACACACTGCATACACAAGGGAATGAATAACTGACAAAAGTATAACTCTCCAATGTCTGAGCTTGCCCCACATTATAGAACAGCTGAACACACTTCCTTCAAAAAAAATGTTTGACCTGTCTGGAAACAAACCTAAAGAAGGATGAACACTGGACAAATAAAATACATCATTCACAGCAGTCAGCCACAATTTTTGAGAAATGCCTGTTCCTCTTTCACGTTTTGATCTATTAACCCTATTTCAGCAAAGGGACAATCTAATTGGCCTTAGCCCATAAGTGGGATGTCAGAGCCACTTTAATCTTCCTTTGCTAAATTCCGTTTTTCATGACAAAAACAATAATCTGGGTGATGGAACTTTTTACACTCGCACTAACAACTTCCTGTTCTACACTTAAGAGGCGTCTTCCAGGGAGGAAGTTTTGTGCCCAATCTGTATGTTTGGAAGTCATAGCTGATTTTCCAGTTTATGCACGAAATTGTAATTAATTACAAGAGTAATCCTGTACTTCCCTTCTGACTGAGATAGGGTTAAGACTGCCAAGCATACCACCACTTTACCTCTTTACACCTGGTTTTAAGAGGTTTCTTGCAAAAGTGTGTGGCTTGATCATTTCAAAATATCAATGTAAATTAAGTTACATCATTCATTTAAAACTGAGAAAAATTAAAAGCTCAACCTTAATTCAAGGAATTCATTAAAAATCTATTTAAAAAATAAGACTGAAAATTACATCTAAACGTTTCGGCTCAAAGTTACATCATTCATGATCATGTAAAGCCATCCAAACTGTTCTATCCAACTGTACAAACATTACATATCAACATGCGTGCCTGCCCACATGTGACAGTGCTGAAAGGGATCATGCAAACCTGACAAATCCATTTAAATCATAAACAGAATTTCATGATCATTTGTTACTGTGACTGATTAAAAAGTGTGCAAAAAATACCCACAATTCAATAGATGATTTCCATTTGTCAATCAAGCCCACAGAAGCCCTCCAGCCAAGTTAAAATACAGTCAAAGTCCTGGAAGTCTCTCAAGATGTGCTTAAGTTAGTATTTAGGAAAAAGCTATGGGTAAGGTTAGGGTTACAAAAACAATTTTTGGGAGAGTCCCTAAACAACTATTAGTATTACTCAGAGATCCTCCTCAACAGAATTTCTCTACCCAGTCCTGATCCTAATCCAAGCACACCTTGGGAGGGTCCCAGAAAAGTACCAAAATACATGCATCATAATGGAAGCATTTTAATTCACATTATGTAACCAAAAAATGAAATAAAAAGTACACAGCAGAAATAGGTCTTTGGCAACAGACCACCAAATTCATAACACAACACTAAAATATTACCAGTCTCAGTTCAAACTGCATACACAGGCATACAGGGAGATTAAAAACACCATCGTGTTCAAATTCATGAAAGAATAAACTCATACTGTGTTTGTCTATCTCTGCATACACATGAGTAATGCTACAAAAAACTGACCATCTTAGTCAAAGAGTTGATCTTTATGGGCAAATTGTGCAAGTTGGAATTTGATATTAAATCCTGTTACCATTTGCCTCCCTTAAAAGTGTCATCTTCATGATGGGACAGTTCAAGTTAAAAGCTAGTGGCAGTGCCATTTTCAATCTGTTATCCCATGGCACCAGGCAATAGCTTTTGTGGGTCTTTCCTTCCTACCTAAACATTTAAATTTTACAGTCCCTGATGTTTTATACAGGGCCATGAATATCAACCTTAGATCTAGCATTATCTTTTTAAAAAATAACTTATAGTTCATGCCAGAAAATTATTTTTTTTTAAATTACAGCCTTACAATTGCTAATATTTTCAGAAATCAATTCTAACATTCCATCCACATATGTGATTGATCACACAAGCAATCTTAAAACAGAGAATGAATTCCAAGGCAGAGAACCTAGAGCAGAGATAAATCAAATTCATCACAAGGATGTCTGCTGCCTAGTATGGTGTTGCCCAATGCCCATAACTGACTCTTGATTGGTTATGCTTCGGGGTTACCGTAATGACACAGAATTACTCAAATGTTGCAGGGACAGAAATAACTGCCGCACACATTCATACATGCATACATAAATTAAGTGTATATAAGAAAAACCTAGACATATACAACAGGATATTCAATATTTCTCTGCCACACTCACTTTCATGACATTGAATAGCAACATCACAATAATTCATGAACAATTTCACTATAACATCAAAACAGTAAAGAAAAAAAAACCAAAATAGAAATCACAGTTAATCTTAGCAGGTGTGTCCGGTTTGTTAAAATGTTGCATCGTATGAACTGCAAAGGACTGTACTTGTACCGATGTCTAAATTTATAAGACATGATTGGATTTATGTTCAGATTTTTTTTCCCATGTTCATACAAAGTCTTTTGTTTATCTGCTAAGCTCCTATTGCTGCCTCATTACAAAGAAAAGAATCTTACAGAGAGTATGAGCAAACAAGATTTGGCTACCATAATACATGTGTGAAGGTGTCCCTACAATAAAATGCAGTATCAAAAAAATATTGCAAGTAAGTTATTGGGTTTATGTCATCAGTATGTTAGCAGAACTACTGTATTTGTTAACTCTATTTCTATATTTTAAAAATAATATAGAAACTCAAATTTATGACATTAAAAACGCCTCAGAGAAACAACAAAACCTAAGTCAAAAATTCACAAAAGAGCTGTTGTTATCTGTACTTGTACCTTTTGGGTATTTGACCATTGACTGGATCATGGTTCATGCATAAAAAGCCATAGACAGCAACAATAATTGGTACTCAGCACTCCCCATTGTGTGGCTCTTGAAACGCCAAAGTTTTCCTTGAAAATACTATCTGCCAATGAAACACACTATAGACTAAGTTCTAGACATATCAACTGGCGAAACAAAATGAGTTTATCATTCACTATTGATTTAGTCCTAAACATACCAAACGGTGAAACATAAATGTCACTAAATGTACAATGTGATGAGCTATGTAAGTCCTGAAAGGAGCCAACTGCTTCTTTGGGAAAACCCAGTTACTGCTACTCTACTAAGCCCAGCTCTATGATTATGTAGTGACACATGCAATGAAGAGAGTTAATACTGTGATATATATGGAGTGACCATAAAGAAAAAAAATAATTTCAAAGTTAAATAATTTTAAAAAATCAAATTTTATGCAATTGAAATCTCGTAAGCATTAACAGACAGATACTTTCAGGTAATGCTTCAACTTTCAAATATCTAGGTCCTGTGCTTATATCACAACCAAAAAACTGTGTAGTAATTGTATGTCCTGTGTATATCTGACACACTGGCCCCACCAATTCATTTTTTGTTCATGTGTTTTTTAATTTTTTCCACTGTGACCAAAGTACAGCATCTAAGTCAATGAAATTTGCAACAATTACAGATTACATCTGTCTGTTAATGTGCCGAAAAGTTAATCTAAGTTTTTTTTTCTTTAAGTTATTGAACTTTGGATTAATTAAAGTGCCTTTGGTGGAATTTTTTTTTTTTTTTGGTCACCCAGTATATAAAATAAGTCATGCAAAATATGGCCTAAGGAAAATCACATGATCAACCCACTAAAATTACACCATTTACATAAGGGTTATTTTTTATTATCTGTCTATGTGTATTGACATTTGCATGATGGGTATCCCTTTATAGTGACGTATGATTCAGCCCACATAATCAATTCCCTCATGGTAGTCATATTTGATTTCTGAACATAAAATGCAACGCAACATCCCACTGGTCTTCTCATTATAATGTATTACAAAATATAAAATAATATAAGAGATTGATTCATACTCCATTCCTAAGAAGTCTTTTGCAAAATGAAATGAAAATATCCAGTTTCATTTTGTGTTTAACTACAATATTTCTAAACTGGTATGTATGGCAAGCTGACACTCTGAAAAGGAAAATAATCTAGCATGCTTCAATCCACTATTGTAAATTCACAATCTTACAAAAAAAACTGTAAGGCCCTCATCTCAGTCATACATGCCTGTAAACAGGTCAGGGTTTTTCAGACTTCCTAGGAACTCCCTACTCAACTGAAAGCCACAAGCACAAGAAACAATGTTAATAAGGTCAAATTATGAAGTAACTGGTGATGGATCATAAATAGTTCTCTTTCATTTTATTTCCAGCATCATTGACCTAAGCAGCTATGAGAATGCTGAAAAACTAGTAAAACAGAGACCCAGACTAGATATACCAGAAAGCTAATGCCATTCTTATTATAAACAGCCTGAATCAAATGCTGGGATTTTTCTGATTCAGTCAAAAGTCTTACCCTACCCTGCTGATAAAAAAATCAGTCAGTAACAATTAAATCTACAGCATCAATCCAGTGTGAAGACACTGCATCAATATGTTTACAGTTCCTTTGTAGAGTTCTCTACCCAACAGTTCTCAGATGCGCTGGACTTTAGGAGGGAACATAAGTCACAAAATATACAAATAATAAACATCTCAGATATGGAGTTCATAGTCTACCAACACATTTCCACTGCACTAGTACAATTTCTGAACTCTAAAGAAGTGCACACTGAGCTGTGGTATAAAAACAGATTGCAGCAACAACAACAGTAATATATATAATCTTCTGCACCTGGCACAAAGGTTTCCTTCCTTCTATCCCCTCCTCCCCCCCCAACTCCCCACTTGATTTATATATATGTGGGCTGGCACACTTCCTACCAATTCTCAGTTCTTCAAAGTCCGTGACAATGACTTTTTTTTCCTATGCAAAATATTTTCACATCCAGAAATTTGCAACTGCAACAGTCATTTTGAAATACATTTCAAGAAAATATCAAAGTCTTAACAAAAAAATCATGTAATCAGTCATTTAATTTTGCTTAAGTATGCAGTGTTTTCTCCAAACCACACGATCACATGATTCATGCTTATATTTCTAAATCCTCCCCCCCCNCCCCCCCCCCTAAAATACATTAAAAGCCTGCTGATCTTCCTTTCTCTTCTGAGTTTCAAAGTTTGCATTACTTTCAGTTAAACTTACGATCCCTTGAAAAATGTACAAATCCTACCTCAAATTTATGACAAGGGGAAAATATCTCTCAACTCATCTCACCAGAAGAAAGCACAAAGCATGTAAAGAAAAAAAGCTTCATTTACATTTCATGTCAATCTCCTGGACAACTAACTTCAAACTTTGTCAATGAATAATTCATCACCTGAAAGCCAGTTTTGCACAACATGGTTTTGGATCATTCTAGGACCAAAAAATAAATCTGATGGGCTGTCTATGACACACAACAAATGGATTAATTTATCTTAAGAAAACCTAATGTGCAGATGAAAAAAGGTTCTGTTAAGAAGATTGCAGAGCTTGACAACAGCTTTTCAACTGAAAGAGAAAAATAAAGTTTGCGCCAAAGTGATGTTCCATGAAACAAGCTTTCAGATAACGAATTACATTTGACTTTATTTAAGACTAGGTAATCTGAGATGTGACAATTTTATATGGTTACTCACTTAGAAGCCCTATGTAAACCATAGCAGGTTATATAAAAACAACGCCCGATGGATGATATGAAGTGAAAGTAATTAAAGAACCACAATAAACAGTTGCGTCACTAATAAATTCGAATACTGAAGTTCAATTCTATTTGGTAATGAGAAAGAAAATTTGCCCTCATGAGAGTCAATATTTCTGAAACCCTGAATTAGATATGCATAGAGAAACAGTGACAGTAATACTGGTTTCTACCAGCAATGAAAAACATATTCCATGTGTTAAAGCTTCCTTGTGACAGCTGTGGGCAGTGTTGGCGTTTGGATAGCCACATATCTACTGTACATATATACTGCTAAGATCACCATGCATGCTCCTATCGTGAACTGCAAAGACAGCTGGAAATCAAAGAAATATATGGAAGCTATACAAGAAAGAATAATAGCTGCTGAAGTGGCAAAACCCTTTAGGATATTGTCTGCATATTTGACGACAACTGCAACAAGGAGGCCACCAAACGATTGGAGACACACAACAAACCACACAATGTAATCGTATCCATTGAAAAACCCATTTTCCTGCACTCTGGCACCATCGTTGATGCCCATGGTGATGGCTCCAATAATTACACCCAAAAATCCAAGCTGGACATTTCTGAGCCACACTGACTGTCTGGTGCCTTTCAAGATCTTTTCAAAGTAGACTCCTGCGAATCCGGACATAAAACAGGAAATGATGACTGCCACCAGGCCTTTGATTGGGCTCTGCTCTGTGTGGACGCTCTCCTTCTTAGCTGTTTCTGGCTGCATCTGAACAATGGCCACCCCCACAAACAAGATGACCAGTGACACCCACTGTAATTTGCTCAGCACTTTCTTCAACATGATCACAGACAGGATGGCTGTAGTCAAAATCTTCAGCTGGTAGGTCACCTAGGACAACAAAAAAAAAGGACCAAGTAATTGAAATGGGAAATGACAATGTATCATTATTCACTATGTCAAGAATTTTACCTTTTCCTATTAAGATACACTGATTCACATTTCATTCATAAAACTGTCTCTCCAGAAAATTTGCAAATTTCTGCAAATTTACACATTTTGAGGCTTAGCTGCAATTTGCAAATTTCCATAATTTTAGACATTTTCTGCAAATTTGGCACAAATTTTCCTGAGTTTGGCCGCATAGTGTACTTTTTCTGCCTCAGTCACAATAGTGTGTCATAGGATTACAGAAAATGTGTTCCATTTCTACTATCTTGCATTGGTATCGTGGCAAACAATGCGACTTGGTGATAAACATGACAAGTTATGAGGCTATATCTACAAACTTTTGAAAATTGAAGTGCAACTTTTCCCACTTTTTGCATGCAAATTTTGCAGTTTTTGGTGTAAATTTCGAGGGTTTGATATGCAATTTTCTGCAGGGACAGATATCAGTGCGTATGCATACAACATTTCAAAACAAAAATCAAATAAAATTCACAGCAAAATAATTGCTTGTCACTTCAGTGCAGTGTCCTGATGATCAGAGCTTTTCAGCTAGGTATTAAGTTGCTCCTGATGCCTGAGTCAATTCAGGGATGGATTATTTTCTGTGATTTCTTCAGCATAATTTGTCACATTTATGCAAAAACTCTCTTCATAAAAAAAAGATCACTGTCACAACATTGTTCTTTTTATGCCATATAACAAATTTGGAGCCGAAGATTTCTTTTTCACACCATCTGTTAAAGTTCGTTACTTTGATGTCTTAGTGCTGGTTTATAAGTTTAATGTTATCTTGAACTTATAAAGATTATCTGCTTGTAATGCAATTTTTAAGCATTTTTGCCCCAAGCTGGTAACTTTTTGCAACTTCAGCACAAATACTAGGGGTGTAAAATGCAAATGCCTGCGGGGTGTGATTACAATCAAATGAAAGTGTCTACATACCATTTCAAACTTATCTATCTTTTTCTTACCGCCAGGGAGTTCACAAAACATGAAACTAGAGTACACAAAACATAACACAGGAGTTCACAAAATATGACACAGGAGTTTATAAAACATGGTACAGGAGTTCACAAAACATGACATAGAAATTCACAAAACATAACGTAGGAGTTCACAATACATGACACAGGAGTTCACAAAACTCATAAAACATAACATAGAAGTTCACAAAACATGACACTGGAATTCACAAAACTCATAAAACATAACACAGAAGTTCACAAAACATGACACAGGAATTCACAATACATGACACAGGAGTTCACAAAATTCATAAAACATCATAGAAGTAGGAGTTCACAAAACATGACACACGAGTTAATAAACCATGACACAGAAGTTCACAAAACATGACACAGGAATTCACTAACCACGACACACGAGTTTACAAAACATTACACACGATACAAGACACAGGAATTACATAAAACATGACACAGGAGTTTACATAAATCATGACGCAGGAGTTCACTAACCATGACACAGGCTAGACATGAGGTTTTCTCACCTGGAAAGTGGCAGCATCCAGGTTGGAGACAGCAATGTACAGCAGGTTGTTCTGGAGGACATATATCAGCGATGGAATGCACACCTTAAGGCAGTCTATGGGCTCAAGAACGATATCTTCATATAGCAGCCTCAGCCATTTTGAGATACTCCCTTCCTGTCAACCAAAAAAAATTTTTAAAATGTAGTTCAAACTCAGGACTTTCAAGCCTGTAAAAAGGTGACAAAACCAAACTACAAGTTAGCTGGTGACAGAGAAGCAACACAATGCCAGGAAAATGTTACAGGAATATAGAACAGATTGAAAAATTCACCAGCGTCAGAGCAGCAATGTCTCTACCTCTTGCTAGTGGTTCTGAACAGTATACATCTCATCCATCCATTAAAACAAAACTCAAGCAAATCCGTGCATTACCACTGTCATGTCACTTACTAAGATCTGGGCAAGCCTAAATGGTTTGTAGTCCCAAACCCCTGATATGTGTAAACACAAGAAATCATACAACAGGATAACTTTATGTTGTATGAGAGTTTCCGGCTGTTTGGATCTATATTTCTTTCTTTATACTGAAATGTAAAATGTTTTAAAATAACAGAAATAATGGATGCAATAAAAACTGGAAGCTGATTTTTCATAAATTTAGTCGATGAATGCATCCCAGGATCATGAAATGGGTCACTTGTGACAGCATGGTCACCTGTTGTTAGCTTACACCATGAACCATTTCCAGTATAATCCACCTTTAAGAAACTCACCTGAATAAGAATGATGACCATACAGGTACAGAATTTAAATGTTTCTGACATGATGACAGCAGTTGTTGCAACAAACATATCTCCCTCTCGCGTCCGCACATAGCGCATAACAAGGATGAGCAAGGCATTTTGAAGGGTAAGTAACGCAAGACTGATGTATTTCAGACTCTCTGGTGTCTTCTGCACTGCTGGTGCAGACTCTGAAATTACAAAAAATGACAGTGATATGACAGATGAAAACATATCTTTAGTGAGGAGAGGTTTAACCCTATGAGCCAATGAGTTAACCCTATGAGTTAAGCAGCCACCAGGCCTGGACTCTTTGAGCTGTATGTGTGTTTCATTTGTTCACCAGGACACTGGCTTCAAATGGTTAAAAAGGTAGGTCAACATGCTCATTTGAATACATTTGGTTCAAACTGCGGCGTCTGAGTTTTTTGCTGTGGAAAATTTGATGGCCAATAAAATACTGCTCAAAAAGAACAGCTACCTCTGTGTTTGAAAATGTGTGTGACTGGGAATCAAAATCACAAAATCAGTACATTAGCACCACACGGTTATTACCTTACAGTATAAGTTGGCAGCCTAGGAAATTGCAATCATTTTCTGCATACAAAGAGATTATAAAGCCACTGCAGATAATTAAAATGTGTGCCTCAGAACTTGTTTGTGCTGAATTTCTATTCCCTTCTTTCTTCACTCTCCGTCCTACATGTATCTCACAAATATTGACAATAATTTTGTGTATTTTAACATTGCTCTATTAAATGTAATGTCAGTGTATACAGATCCAGGTGTATACAGATCCAGTTGCAATATCAGTTGCATCTCAGTTTACTCAATTCATCTTTCCACATCTCATCTTTCCCAACCAGCCAGCCTGGACAAACAATTCCGTATTTGCCATGGCCTGAGAGACTCAAAAGTGTGAATGACGGAGTAATGTTATAGTTTCTGGTAAACAAATATTATGTTTGGAAAACAGTGCTGTGATACATATAAGAATTGGGTGTCAACTTTATTCAGATTTTCGGAAAGGTCAGTTGTTCAGCAGGAGTAGTTGTTACAACTAAGAAAACCACCAAAAGAAACAAAATCTCTCTCCAACCTGATATCCTAGAAATCCGTAAGAGCTGTGTGCAGTATTTTTCTTTCACTAAATCAACACAGTAAAACATTCTGAAGAAAGTGCATTTGCCCTGATGTAACAAAACCTGTTTTCCAATGACAAAGGCTGGCTACTTGACTGACTCTAGATGACTGGATTGTTAGCTGGTTAGCTGCTAGGTTGGTTGATAGACTGAACTTTGTCAAGTAAATGTCACCAGCCTTTTACCATAAATGTATTGGCTGAGGGAAAAACAAAATGCCCACGCAACTTTACAAACATTGTTGCGTTCCACGCCTAATAGGATGTAGCAGTATCTTGACGATCTTACTGTGTTGTGCTCTGTAAAAAAATCATAGCTTTGCATTTCAGCAACCACTTTCTTGTCAGGATCCTAAACCTTAGTCATCGTTAGTAGCACAGTGCTTGAGAGAATCAGATCCAGTCCATAGCTGGCACATGTGTCATATTTGATATATTAATTTCATTGGACTGACCAAATCTGCATGTCAAAACTCTTTTAAAAAATGTTTCTCTTTATCCCCCATCTTGTAATATTTTGAAAACTGCGCTATCACTTTAAGCTTATGTGAGGAGGTCACCTAAAAACCTAGCTGCTAGGTCAAGTTTTGATGTAAAATGAGTTATTGCCTTTGGCTTTCTGATCAGGTAGTCCCTTCGTCACTATTAATATTTTGGCAATCAAACCCCACTAAGTCAGTATGTCTCATGGACGGAAAAAAAACGAATCACTTGCAAAACCTGCGAAGTTTCCTTGGAAACACAATCACATCCTTCATGTCCCCAGCCAATCTCAAGTGACTTAGCAGGTTTTGCCAGTGATCTCACCATGTTTCCATCATCTGACAAAGAACACCAGAAAAACACCATCTATATTGTCCACTCCATTTAATCGTGGTCTGGATAATTGTCACTTCCATTTAAACACATCATTTCTTACATAGCAAAATGCTGCATCTCTATATAAAAGTCACTGGATAATCACAACTCCTTTAACCCACCACTTTTCCTACGCCCCCAAGCAGTGGCAATTAAGCAGAGTTGACTGTATAATGAATTCATGCGGGAAATGGAAAACTTTCACAGTCTATCAACCAAAACTTTACTCATAGTCATACTAACATCTAAATCTTTGTCTGATTCAGTTACCACTAAAAGTTTAAATACCTTAAATAATTCAATAGCCTTTGTTTTGCCACTGCACACCAAAAAACATAAGGTGTGCAATAATCTACAATAATTAGGTGCACATCTCTCCAGGATATCAAAACTATACAATATCTTTTTGTAGCTCCACATATAAGCATTGATTGGTCTTACAAATATAATTTCTTCACTTTTTGCTACTGTATTATTCTTTTCCATAATCCTAGTCATTCTGGTACTTGGGTCAAGATATGGATAAATAGAATCATATTATCATATTCTGATACTTGGGTCAAGATATGGATAAACAGAATCATATTTTGTAAATATTTGCCCAAGTGACTCTACCAGGCATACCATACTTAAAATATAAATCAATGAAGCAGATGAAGTTGTCTACGACATTATGAAATACACATATATTTTGATTATGTAAATGGCATAGAATTCTATGTTTGCATCAGACAACATGACATATACTACAGAGCTTACAATCAGTTTTGCAAGCATATCAAGACAAGCTGATGTTTAGTTGTTTGGGGAGAGACACAAACTTTTTCAAATCACATGGTATAAATCACTTTAGCTTGGTGTAAACTGATATTAGGCATACAAACAAGCCATACTTTATTCCTCCAATGAAGAATAATATTCATGAATTAAAAGAATAAGATTCATGCCATGCGCCGCTGGTGATCTACTGATTATTTGCGTCACATGATACTGTAATCCCAGTGTCTGGAGGCTCCTTCATTCATCATTCTAGTGTTGCCAGAGCACGTTTTCATTTTTTTTTTTTTCCTCCATGACTTTTCCATGATATTCTCAGGTAGTCTAAAATATTTCCCATGATAATGTCATTATTAAAAACATTGCACCATATTTTTTTCTGAAATGAAAATTTCGCATGAGATTTATCCAGCAATGGAAAAGTTATCACTCTGACTGATGCAAAGGGGAGTCATTTCAAACAAAATCATGAACCGCAAACCCAACTTTTTAAATTTTTCATGACTTTGCCATGACAGCTGGTTATTTTTACTGATTCCAGTTATTTCCTGCCCTGGAAATGTTAACAGAAAATTTGTGGAGTGTTTTTCATACATTTTTCCTGATCTGAGGCAATCTAACACGCCATGTCAGCAGAACACACTGACATGACCAAAGGGACAGTACAAGTGTACCGGATGCAACCACATAACATGATCAATATTAATGCTCTACTTCTTTTTAACGTCAACACATTAAATTAGCTGAGAAATCAATTCAACAAGCAGGTCTATTTTGAGAAATTATGCAGAAATCAGCATTTCACCAACCTTCCTTAAAGTCAAGATGTGTATTTCTGAAGACTGGCAACTAAACAGCTGACAACATTGACACAAATTACTGTTATAAAAATGGCTGGCAGCTCATGCAATGCTTCACTATTTACAGGGTACAGCCATGAAAGTATGGAAGGAAAAAGACACACTGACAGAGCTTCAAAAAGCAGTTAACACTACAGAACAAAGTTATGATGAAGACAAGAAACTTACAAAGCAGAGATCATGAATGTCACTCACTAGGACAGGTGAACTATGACATTACAAAACAAAGATCTCTCCTGTCTTGAGATCCCCCATGAGTACCACCTTAAATATACTGCAGTGGAATATTGCATGTGTGTATGTAATAGTAGATTAGTTCAGATTAGTCACAGATGTTGACATGCATTTACAGGGCCATTGATTTGGTAAAACTATGTAAAGACTGTAAATGAGCAAAGCATCTGTGGATATCTGATACTGTTCCTTTCAGAAGCCTCTTTCTTTTAATTCACTCCATTAGATTGATTCTACAGAGGAGTCCTAGTGTGTTTAATCAGAACATCTGTCATCTAAGCTCTTTGTCAAACTGCTCATTAGCTTGAGTAAGTTTGAGGTAAGCCCTCTGCATATACTAACACTGGTTCTTAATGCTTCTTGCTGCAGAGACAATATCTTTACAGAAGAGAACAAGTTCAGCCCTAGCCATGCATGTAAATGAACCTATCAGATGAGAAAGTCTATGCTCAACTTTCTTAGTTGGATCATATGCTTCATCACTCTCATAATCAATGTATCACACTAAAGGCGGTCGAGTCATATTGCTTCGAGGAAGGGGATCAAAAGAATCAAAAATGTGCATAGAATGGGAACTTGAGTACATAAAGAATGCACATGAATTTGCACGTCTACAGATGGAAAGAATATTCTTGCAAATACTGCACATATTTTACATGGCTTCAAAGCTTTTATTGCTGTAATACCCTTGCCAACTGTTGGGTCACATGCTTTTTGATATAATGGCAGTGAAATTAATGTTGTAGAGACTATTATACCCTATTCTTCTGCAATTTACAATAGGTTATATGCCAAAGTTCGTCAACAGCATCAACAATACAGAGCAAAGAAATAAAAATTCAACTCAGTAAGATATAATATGCATTGTTACAGATGTGGCATAATGCTGCAGAATGGAAAGTCGAGAAGTTATTTAACCCTCTAGTGCCCAGCACTATTTACAATGGCACAAAAAGTCCGAGCTCCAGTTTTTGGATCACTTCTGAATCCACTATGCTGGAACAAGCATCAAAATGTTAATAATAATAATAATGCGGTTTATAAGTCTCATATCCAGGCTAATGCCCGCTCACGCGACTTCACACTATTATGGTGGGGTGATGATCTTGGTTTGCTTTTTCTTTGTTCCACGAAATGTATCAGATCTGATACGCTGGGCACTAGAGGGTTATCTGAGAGGTACAGCTAATACATGTGGTACAGCTACATGACTGAAATGAATGTACTGTAATTTGCTAGACTTTAGTGTATTCATGAGCCTCTATGCTGAAGGCAATAATTTCTACTTAATTAGTGTAGGAAGTTTGAATGTTACATAGTTAATACTGATAGTGAACCAAAAAAAGGCAGAATAATAAAGTCTTTGCTTTAGTAAAACAGATATCAAATTACCAGATAAGATAAAGACTTCATAAAAGCATACCAAACAAGAAGTACCTGTTATTGCCAGGAGAAAAATAACTTCACCTAAAACAGGATTTCTTGACACTTAACATACAGAGTGTCTGCCGTTGATAAAGAACGTATCTATAGATAACAGAATGAACAGGATGAACAGTAGAATTATTTACAGCTGACAGAAGAAACACATTGCCTCAGACAGATGGAATGTCAGCAGTCAACAGGAAAAAAAACACCACAGAGAGTATCTGCAACGACAAGGGAGGTCAGCTCTGCACACAAAGATTATCAAAGCAGAAAATGCACTCACAAACCACCCCTACACAAGCCCTAGCAAGTCAATCACTGGGTGTTCATGACTGTTCCTGCAATGTGAGGTATGAGACACTTTCATAAAGACACACAGCCTGCAGTGTTTGCCTTTCTCTAAAGACTACATTCTCCTAAGAAATGGGCTCAATTTCGAAGAATGGTTTCAGATGGCACAGGCTGTAGACACAACTGTACACTGCCCAATGACTACCACCGTGCAAGCACAGGTTTCATGATACAGAATATACCATCAGCTAGACATTGCCAAAGCATTGACACACTACAAAGAGGCACAAAGAGAACAATTACAAAAAGACACAGAATTTGTCACTTCAAGTTTGCAAGTATCGTTGTATAATCCTAACTTTCAAATGTGAGCCTAGTGTTCACCCATGATTTTTAACATATTTCCCACCTGCTCACACAACTTTAAGAAAGAGAGAGTCCCTAGATATTGTCAAACGAATCTCTCAATGATGATTTCTTTTTCATAACCCTGTCCCAAAACACTAATCCAAATAAACTCTAGGCGAGTCCTGGGAATATACCAAATGAAATAACAACAACACATGTAAATTTGGAGTGACACTTTGTCAAAGAAACTGAAATGGAAATAGGAAGTGAAATCACGAAAAGATAAAAAGATGAGACCAACCATGCTCACAGAGGCAAAGACAGACAGGCGCATGCCAGGCACAAATTATATTAGATGGCATAAACTAAATGAAAAAAGAAACCTCACCATCTTTGATATGATCAGTATGTGATGGTCTATTGTGGGCTGAAAGTGGGAAAACATCCAACCAGAACAGAAATATAAAAACGTGCTGGAGGCAAACAGGTGTTTTGCAAGACTGAGAGGGAGACACAAAGTATAAACAAGTATGTCATGTCCAATATGTTGTGACATCAATACACGATCCATATTTGATTCAGGTAAGGGTACGGTTCCCTGGGTAAACTAGGCATCTATACTCAATACAGCTGTCTGTCACAATCCGATAAATGCAAATTTTACTAACCTACAACATTTTCTTCAATAGGGTCACTGGACAACCATAACTACTTTTAATTACAACCTTTTTCATTCCCAACTTGTCTACCATTAAGCAGAGTTGATCTTATATTATTTCTGTCGTTTCCTTCATTTCATGCATCTACAGTGGACATTTAAATACCTGTATATATCTATACTTTATTATATTTTTGTTGTTTTTGTCTTTGAACTTTGACAAAATCTGGCCATATCAGTCAAATATGACCCCCATCTAAAAAAATGTGCTTATGTTTTTTTTTTCCCTTCTACTCTAAGTCATTTGCAAATTTTAGCATTAATGTGTGAATTATATCCCAAAAAAGAAAAAAAAAAGTTGATTATTTTTTAACATTATTCGCTATAAGATCACATCATGGATATAAAAAAGTGGTATCAGGACAAGTGTTTCTCCACTGGATACATTCCCGTAATGTCAACCTCTGACTAATGATCTGAGTATGCAGAATATATAATATGTAGAAAGCAATTCATCCAAGGAAATAATAATTATCTGAATTATTCCACCCAGACTACAACCCATGTAGGATTGCAAGTAAGTACAGTATAATAATATGCCTCACTGGTGAACTGCCAAATTTTTTAGTGCAAGTTCCTTTATTCTTGAATGAATTATATGTATGCAGCCTTCCAAGCAAACCACCTCAATATTTCATCTGGTTAATGACTGGAGATTATTACTGGACTAATTGCAACACTTTCCTCTTTCTAATCTCATCTACAAGTACAATTCTAATTTGCCTCAGCCTCAACAACCATACGGCCTCGGATTAGCCTCTCCTCAAATTAACACTAACAGAGTCCAAATTCAACTCTTCAAATGCAAATTTTACCAAAGATCAAAGTTCGATTTGTATTGCGTGCTTCAGCTTGGCTGTGTTTCCGAGATTTTGTTTTTCTTCTCTTACAGCAGGGCACTTGGATGGGAACTGCTAGGTGATAATCAACAATAATGTTTTGACTTTTCAGTCATGCCCATTGAAAAGAGAAAACTTTGAAAGCACACGGGTGCTGATTACAGGAGCAATAATTTAATCACAGGCCTGTAATGATACATCTTTACTTTTTTATGTATGTCTGCTCATATGTACAGTATTGTTCTTGAGCTGAATCTGAATAAACTCTTGTTCTTTTTGTTACTATTATTGCTCTTGTGGCATACAGGTATTGATTACAGTGTCTCTTTAAATCAAAAATGCTTGTAGAGAAACACTGACACAGAAGAAACATTGCAGCATGTCTCGATACAGTTTGTGAGTTACATATTTATCTCTCTTATGAGAAAACTAACTACATGTGTGTACAAACTGATGCAGGCACACCTCAACTGTAAGTACCACTTGTGCCTATAATAAACAAAAGGAAAAAGTATATTTTATGATGTTATTAGCCATTGTACCAGGCAGACTGTTTTATCTCAAGACACAGGCAATCTGCAAACTTGGCAATGTTTGTGCTTGCTCTAAATCGTCCATTAAATATCAGAGACAAGGCATGTCATAAAGTCACTGGGTAGAAAAAAAAAAACAAAACAGCTCATCTATTACTGTTGTTGTTTTTTTTTTTCCCTTTTAGAAACTTTACTCAAATGAGACAGGTGAACTGCCTCTGACTGTGATGACATGATTTTTGTATTTTCGGTTGGTAGTCAGCAATTCTGCTACATGTATTCTGGAGCGGCATGGCGGAATCGTTACGATGTCTGACTCAAGATCTAAAGATCACGGGTTAGATTCCTGACCATGGTCATGTTGTAAGTGCCTTAAGGAAGCATTTCATTCACATTTTCTTCAGCCCACTCATCTATAAAATGGGTATCTGGCTATTGGCAGTGGAGGATATTGTTAAAATCTTAGTGATCAGTGCCTGGAAATGGCAGTGACACAGTATGCTCTCCAGAGAACTGAGAAAGTCCTAAAGTGATCAGGCCTTGCTGTGTAATAACAGTGTGTGCGGGTATTAGCCTGGATGACTTATAAAGCGCATTATTATTATTATTTTTATTGATATTCTATTTCAGAGCCAAACAAATATCAGGAGCTGGAGTAGAGATAGAAGAATTCCAACTAAACACCAGAAAAGTCAGAACTATAATGCCTGAGCAATGAAGACTGTTTATCAAAACTTCTCTGCTGAATATCATATATGCAGTGTTACGCTCTAAAAATCTCTAACTTAACAAGTTACGCAAAGCATACTTCTGCAAAAACTGAGGCTATCACCTATGATCAAAGTCAGTGAAGCGACATAAAAGCTCGCTGTGTGAAATGCATGAAACAAAATTCTTTCAACTTTGTCCTCATGTTTCTCTTTGTTGCTCCACACACTAAGCGTGAAACACAGCTGAGACAATCTGAAAACAACCATCTCACATAAGGATTTTTTTTACTTGTATTTATCTCTTTTCATCAGACACTCTTGATGTTTGTTTCACGAAAACATTACAAACTGGTTTATGCACATTATTCATGATATTAATATATGAATTTAATACACAAGAAAAATAATCAGAGCATGAAATTTTGAGCATGGTTCTGTACCCTATGCTAGATGTACACTACTGACAGTGATACATAACAACAACATTATGAATATATAGCAAGATACAACTGCCATCATCCAGCTTATGACAATAACAAATTCATGAACAGAAATTATAGTTGGTTCCTGTTAATCACAAGCCACTTAACTGCATTGCTGGATTACTACCTACTTTCACAAAAACTACAAAGGATATTTTTCTTTGTGAAGAAACTACTGCATAATGGCATACTTGGCTTAATCACAGATTAATCTTCATGCTTCCATGGAGTTGATAAAAAGCTGAATCAATTATACAACCAACCACACAGTAGGCAAGAAACACACCTGAACTTATACAACACCATCCAGATGGTGACACTAGGCCTTATTTCTTTGAAGCCAGAAGAGGACAGTGTTAGAAAATGAGAGATGTACAATGAACAAAGTGGTGTGTCTTTATTTCCCATATCTCATTAACCTCCATAGTTGTCAAGAGTTATTTGAACTGCACAAACCCACCAGTAATAATAAACTAAAAATAAAAATATATTAGTACTTGTCTATTACACTGTCATCTGAATTACTTCAAGCATCCACAGGATCCTGCACTATCTGAGATTTCCTTCTGATGTGAAGTTCTCAGGACATTTAATAAACTATAGTTTCCCCCCTCTTTGGTGACTATGTTGTAAAAATCTAAAATGCACCAAAATAATGGGCAGAGGTACATTCTATGGGCACAGGGTGAAAAGGATAACCATGTAAATATCTACAGCCATACATCTGAGCCCTAAGAGATGCCAACAATGAACAGGCCAAGCCTTGTCAGTGGTGTTACCATAGGACAGGCTAAAAGGGCTCTGCCACCAAAGTCAAGTGGGCTGAAGTAAATGTAGAATGAAGGAAGGAGTGTTTCAACATATCTAAGTCGTAGTGGTCCTTAATATAAGCCCTGAGGTGTGCACAACAAATGGGTCTCTTATCAGAGGTGTCTCCAATGTCAGACCTGCTCATCTTTAAAGAGTCAGTGATGAGTGAGCCCGCCTTTTGTCAAACCTATTTAGAAGTGTATCGCATGTCCATTTGAAAGTGTATCGCATGTCCATTTGGTATAATCCTGGAACTGTGCCAAAGTGTACGCAAGTTAGTGCTATATGTCACGGTTTGGGAAGAGAAAGCAACCTCTGACAAAGTCCTTGAACAAAAAGCTGAGAAACCCTTTCTATTCACTGATACAGCTTCTGACCCTAATTTAGTAATCCTGGCGAATAAACATGATGAATATTGGTAAAACTCAGTTACCACCTATTATGGGATGACTGCTAGTAATATTCTTTTATCCAAATGCAGGAGGACACATCCCTAGATTGCTACCAACACTTCTTGACTAGATGCCCCTCATATTTGCCTGCAATAAAATTCTCATGTCTTCAGAAGACAGTTGCAAACAACAAAACCAGAATACATTCCAGATCCAGTCCAGTACATGCAGTGACGGTGATCAAAGGGACAAAATATTAAAAAAAAACCCTACAGTGTATGTGAAGCACACTAACTGCCACGTAAGTCATGCCGGGAATTTTGAGTGAGTATGTCAGTGTAATGTAATAGTAAATTTCAGAATTCCATCCTTCAACAGATTTTGGACAATTTTAACCCTAATCATAACAGTACTAATCATTCAATGTTTCGTGAATCAGCTTTAATCTTGTGTGTATAAATATGTGTTCATGAGGTTTAGCACATCATAAGTTCATAAAATACTTTACAAGTTTCTAATGCTGGTCATGGCCACAAGCTCCCTTGAGAGGTTTGGGGGGATGGGGGAGGGGGGG
>JAWQUT010000037.1:694905-748652 GCA_033807755.1 Ellobium chinense | reverse complement strand
GGGGGGGTATATCTTTGTGGGGTAATGTTCTTAACTGATAAAGACAGGTTGGTTAGAGATGAAAATGAACTTAAACTCAGGTGTTTCACTGTCTTTCTAGACAAAATAATCATTTAATGCACGATGTGTAATATGACAATATGAAAATTCAATTAACAGTGACTTCAACTGCAATGACTTCTGTGGCAGTGTAGCTGATGAATTAAAGAACAAAAACACATTCATTAGAATACCCAAACAATCACAGCAACCACAGAACACCTAAACCACTACAAATACGCCCAAATATAATGGAAAACACCAACAATGAATCAGAGATTTAATTTAAACTGCATGAAATGTTGAGACAACAAATACAAAAAAATGACCCAAAAAAATGAAACAGTGAATGAGTGCTTGTTAATTACAAAACAAACTGATAAGTCGTAAGATGGAAACAAATACGTTGAGAATACATAAAGTTACTGCAAATTGACTTACTATTCAACATTGCTGTAGAGGCAAAATATGGATACACATAGACATTAAAGATTTAGTCAGAACTTAACAGAGATAAGTAGAGAAGATCAAGTCCACAGCAACCCCAACCAATGCTAAATTTAGTTAAGGACAACCAGTATATAAATTCCATTAGCTCCCAGAAAAATTAGTATCTTTATCTACCAGAGTCATCAAAATACTTTTTCAAAGCAAAAGCTATGTGACATGAATCTTTCAAAATTTTAAATGCATTAACTAACTTGCTGTTTCTCATTTTTTGGGTTGTTTTTTCTTTGGCTTTACACACTTAAAAAAAAAGACAAAAAAAACTATCCTGACAGTGAACCAACATGTCCAGCAAATGTCCAACAAGTATGAATCTGTCATCAAGATTACGGTACTTATTAGTATACAATGAACAACGCAAACCAGATGCCTGCCATCATACAGAAGGCAATGGCATGCAATTTTTACACACACTTACCTAACTTGCAACTCCAAAATATTTTAATAATCACTTATTTGTTTCCACAGAAGCAGTCAATTTTTCACTGGAATAAAAGGAACTTTTTTTTCCTTCATCCTCTCTTAAATATATTCACCACCTCCATGACAAATTCTCATTATTTAGGTAGCCTTATTAAAAACTGGCATTAAAATAAGCAAGTATTAGCTGATCTTTTACTGAATAGTCTTGGTGATTATTAGATATTCACAACATAGGCAGGCAATACAATAAATTTCTTATGAATTGAGAGTTTGGTATCTTCTCTGTAATCTACAATTCATGTCCTAAAATACTTTACAAACTGTTCACAAAATGACTGGAGATGAAGAATTAAGTGATCATCTGTCTCCGGCATACTCTCTCTCTTTCTCTCTCTCTCTCTTTCTCATAGATATTTTGAGCATTTTTTCTTTTGATTCAAAATAACTTTTGTGAAATGGTTAATTTCTAAAATATCATTAAACTCTATAATAAAAAAAGATCTCAGACCTTCAAGTGTAGAATTAACTTATTTTAAAATGAGCAGAAGCAATGCAACTTACATATATCTATTGCCAAACTGATGCTGACAGCACAAAACATACTGACAGGGGTTGCAAAAGTTTCACCATACCCTTCCAAACCGATTTTCAGAAATTACCATCTCCCCATAAGGACACCACAATATAACATCTCTATGGCATCAATGATCCTATTCTGTGTGAAAAAAAGTAAAACAAATAGCAGCAGCAACAACACAGTAAAAATATTTAAAGAAGTATTATGTACAAGAACTAACACAACTGACAAAAATTTCTTATTTTTTAAATGCAAGTTACTGACCTGGTTCATTTGGGAATCCTTTCCTGTTCATTTCAGTGTGATCCACGCTGGAGTTAAAACTATCACCAAATTTTGAAGTCTTGATACCAAATTCTGTTTCAAAGACAACAGGTCGCTTTTCTTCAACGTTAAATAACTGTGGATCCTTCATTGATGTCATGTCATCTGAAACAATGGGAAAGGAGATTAATGTTTCATAAAGGAAAGGAAATTAACGTTTCAGTGAGAAAGGAGTGTATCACAGCTCCATGAAACCCCAAGCTTCTGGTCTTTTTTAATATCCGGTATCCCTACATATTTCCACTTATTGAAGTGTGATCAACCATACTGAACATGCTGGGCTGAAGGAAGTGATCCATTTATCTAGACATCCTTTCTTATTTTGTCACTCAATTTTCTGCCACAAAGAACACCTTAAATTTGCAAAAGTTGAAATTTACATTCATTAACATGCAGTTATGACAGAACTGTAACTCTGTTCATCTCTGGAGGCAGTACAGAAAAGGATGAATGGGGCAGAGATATGGGTAGAAAGTCCCAAACCCTAATTATCTGTCCTGCCCATTGTTCCAATTCTGTGCTCCTAATATCTTTTTAGATATCATGATGTATGTCCTGCAAATCTGCTTTGTTATAACTACAGTCGACTCCGCTTAATCGCCCTCCGCTTAATCGCCTTTTCCGCTTAATTGCCTCGTTTCCTAGGGAACCGAATTTTTTCTATATAAAAGTCACTGGATCGCCTCTCACTTCGGATAATCGACCACTCTTCAGCACCCATGAATTCAAAGATCAGCGGTTGAAGGGTTACAGTTGACAAACACAGACGGTTTAATTGCCCGACGGATGGCAGACCGGTTGATTGAGTGACAGCTGCCACCCCAAAATAGGTGTGATAAGCCTTTCCTCTCCACCTCCACCTCCCCTTGTCCCCCTTCGTCCCACGCTACGCATCACCGCCTTCGCCCGTCCGATAATGCTACTGCGCCGAAAGCCGTGGTATAGTCTCCTCCCCCCACGCCTTGATTGCGCCTGTCTGGTGGATTTCGGTTAGATCAGAGAACGTGTCATGTGGATGAACGGTCTACGCCAACCATGCCATCCTACTCCTTATTGTCTGCTGGGTTACTGCGAGGTGGCCAATGAGAGAGGCAGCAGAGATCAAACATTTTGTGCGCTACAACACCGTCAAACTCGAGTTTGTCCTGAGTCTGGCGACAAGAAGGTGTCAATGCACGATATGAATGCCACGACATCAAAGAAGTTTAATCTTCTTACCAAAAATATGGCCAAAATTACTTCCTCCGCTTAATCGCCGCTCCGCTTAATCAACCACTTTTTCCGTGATCCCGAGGATGGGCGATTAAGCGGAGTCGACTGTACTATATCTGAGTGGCGATTTATGTGAACATGACCTGCCCATTGGGTTACTTTGTTATAACTACTCTATCTTAGTGGCGATTTATGTGAACATGACCTGCCCATTGGGTTACCTCAAACAATACTGTGGCCAGACTGAAGTATAAACACAAAAAATTTGCATGCTTTAAAGCCCATAAATTGCTCTTCCTCTCTTTCCCTGTTGGGGAGCATGTTTGGTCATCAAATGATATTTGAGGTATTGTGGACAAGACTTGCATGTAAAATCTAGTCTAGACTATTTTTCTTCATTTTGAAATATCTGAAGCACTTCGACTGGGATCCAGTGAGAAGAAGGTTATCAATGAAAAACAGAAATACTCCAGTGAGTTTGGAAGAATTATATACACTTCTGCATAATAATATTTATAAGCTGAGCAGACTTCCTAATTTTCCTAAATAAACATGATAAAATTTGAAACATGATCAAGATCTGTCAAATCTATCTGCATTCCATCAATAAATTACACAGTATCCTTAACTGAGCCGTCTGAGCAATGAATGTAACCTGTGTGTGGGAATGTAAATGTAAACAGGCTAATAGGGATGGGTATTGGGTGCGGCCATAAATGCACAAATAGACAAGTCTAAATCTGACATTCTTCTGTGTGAAATATCTACTTTCATGATAAACATGTGTGGAGAAGCACTGTCACGGAAGGAACCAACGAAAAAGACCGTTCAGTTTGTCAAATAACAAAAGTTCCCATGTCCCACTCAAACACTGGTAGATAACTAGAAATGCACCGGGACATTAACACTGCTTGGCCACTCTTTTAAACAGCATGTCTGTAACCATGTTATACCCGAGTAACAAGGTTTCTGATTAATTGTGGAAGTCATCCTTTAAAGGTAACTGTATTTATCACCTTCAGTATCATAGAATCGTTTTTAGGCCCGCAGTTCAACAGGAGATGACGCCGTGTGAATTCACGGAGCTCTTCTGCCACGGGATGAAGACTAAACGTGGCACCGTAACCAAAGAACACAACTTCCTACTTCCGTTTGTAGGACACATGCGTTAATTCTACTACCGGTCAAAGGGCTGATGAAACGAAATACGAAATAAGCACTCATGACATTGCCATTATCGAGCACACGACTTGCGTAATAGTTTTAGTTATTTGTACCTGGTTTAGGAGAAAAGCTGTCTGTTTGCTGACCAGTCATGTCGTATTGTAAAGAAGATGGTAAGCTCTTAGTTTTTGTCATGACAGTGAGAGGATCCTGGAAGTTGTGGCTCAATAATAATGGACTAGACCGGTAGTACCAGTCTAGTTTTGGGCAGACTAAAGGTCAGAGTCATATAATTTCACAGTATATGACTGAACAGAACGTGTTTTCTCACCTTGTTTTCCACAAAAATCCTGCAAAAAAAAAAAAAAACGAACACTGCAGATACATCACAAACTAGACCAGTCTAGTCTAGCATGTGAATCAAACTGCTGTGAGACAGAGCACATGAAAGGACTGAAGAAAGGAAGCTGGATGGTCCAGATGGATGAAACCTTCTAGATCTAGTCTAGTCTAGGACTAGTCTAGTCTAGATGACTGCCGAAAACTATTCTAGTGTCATATCTTAAATAACCATACTTTTTGCCCTTTCCATTGAATTTGAGAGTCACTTCTTTTGTACTTAATGCTTTATTTTGATGAACTTTAAACTACTGTTAGTCTAGATCTAGGCTGCGATATTTATTTGTTTTGATTGGACGCACCACTGAATAGGGAGTAGTGGCTATTAAGGATTTAAGGCAGTCCACTAGGCACTATTCTCCCCTTGAAAAATATAGTGCTTTTCTATGGTGAGCACTGCCCTTTTCCAATTCAATACATTTTATTTTTATATGTAAAATTGCACTTCAGAGTGCTGAACAGTGCATTTTTCTCTGTTGTTGTATATCAATATTATAATTAGACCTATACATCTAGTGATCTTAGGAAAACATTTTCTCAAAGTACATTCATTACCTCCAGAGCTGCCAACCAGTACGAAATTTTCGTATTTCATACGAAAATCTGACCTCAGTACGAAAATTTATACGAATTGTACGATATGAAAATCGACTGTCAGTATAAAAAAGAATACCGTGAATGCCTTCCGCAACGAAGTCGGGCGCTTAAAGAGCTTTCTTGTACTGAAAATCATCAAAATGGGCTGTTTTAGTCATGAGTACAAGTACTCGAGTCTCACAACAAACGATTGAAATCGTAGAGTACAGTACAGTACTGGCATTCCGTTTTGCCGTAGAGTACACAGCAGTATCGATGCTGACACGCGTTTCTTAGTTTCGCTTTCGCCGGCACCGTTTGGCGTGTATGCAAGGCCTATTTGCCGGCCGCATACCAAAATTGCTAGATCCAGAAGAAGTTTAGTTGAAACTAGAAGTCTCTTACAAAGATACCAGTCATCACAGGAGGCTCTGTGCTATTGTTCAACCCATCTCCAGATAACCTTGCAACGTTTGGGGCTTTACTTTGATGCCCGACGAATCCCGTCATGCGTATGCATTGTGCCATACCCAGAGTACCTACACATTACCTGTGTATGCTGTTTCATTTGGTCTGTTGTGATTGTATACTGTAGGCCCTCGGGGCATTAGATGACCTACATTTGGGATGAGCATAGTGTACTGCTAGGCCTACAATAGTGTTGGCTTTAGGGCCAAGGTTAATGACCTTTACTGCTCTACTAGACTAGATCTAGTAGGCCTGACAGAGCCGCTTTCAAAGCCCCAGTTTGGAAAGTTTAGGGCTAGCTCTAGACTAGATGGATTTCTCTTTCCTGCTCTACCAGCAGATGACATGCTTAAATCTGAGACTGGAAGCAATTTAAGATATGAATGTGAGCATTTTACACTGGGGCACAATTACTGCTATTAATGCAGTTCAAGGTCTCTGGTGACATCAAAATTTTAGCGGGATATAAATGATTTAATTTTCCTAGTGGTCTTGGTAAAGTGCTACAGTCTGTCCTCTGGTGGTCTTGAATTTCAAGCTTAGCAGCAATTATGTGATGAACAAGTTTCTTTTGTATAAATTTGTCTTACAAAATGAGGGCGTTCTTGTGTTATTATCGCCAGTATCTTACATATCTTATCAGTTTTTGGTTTCTTTTTTTTAATTTTAAAGGAAGGGGGATTATTTTTTTAGTTAAAAGCAAGAATTCACCTAATCAAAATAGCACTTAGATTACAGGAATATGAAAAGGATTTGGAAAGGGCTGTTGATACTAGTCAAGTATATTATTTTACCACAGTGAGTGACTCCCATTACCTCAGTTTAAAGCTGAAGAAAAGCTTTTTAGTGTGATATGAAAACAGTAGCTATCTTCAAGCCTAAAAGTATGACTAAACAGCTAAAAGGAGACATTCATTTAAATTTCGCGAGATTATTTTTCTCCACCGGTGTGAGTATGAAAATCAGGGTCAGAATATGAATTTTTGATGCCTGGAATATGAAAATCCAGTTTTGGAGGTTGGCAGCTCTGATTACTTCACAACCAGATTTCACACATGTATTAAAGACACATTAAGGCACATATTTACAGAAGGGTTTTTAAAATATGTTTCTCAAGAAAAAGTTAAGTGGAACTAAGGAAAAACGCTGTCTCTCAAAACTCAAAGTAACAGAACGAGATTGAACCTCACAAATATAAAATGCTTCTGTAAGTATGTGCATTACTGTGTCTCAGAATCATGTGTGATATCTGATGGCTAAGCAACCACTGCAGTTTGAGATACTTTTTTCTTAAGGTCACTACCCACAACAAAGAAAAGTGCACTGTTCAGCATTTTGGTGCACAATTTTGCATGTATACTGAATTGGAATAGGACAGTGCGTACCACGGTAAAGCACTATATTCTACAAGGGTAGAGTAGTGGATCACCTTAATAGGGAACGAGGTTCCACAAGCTGCATGACATTATTAGATTAGTTTTGCGCTACAGTGTCTGTGGGACAAATCTGCTTTCTGTGGGACAAATCTGCCTATATTTTCTTCATACAGAGAGAGGATTTTGCGATTTTTTTTCAAGCAAAATCCATATGCAAAGGTATCTTAAGCCTGATTTTCTGATTAGATTTAAGATTGGGAAATTGGTAGAACAAAGCAAAATAACCAGTGAAGTCCTTATGTGTTACATTGATCATGTATTATATTTTGGGATTAAGTTTGGAAGGTGCTAAATAGGACAATCAAAAACAAAAATGAAGAGGAAAGCATGTCCTATCATTGTCCACGGCATAGTGAAGTTTTTGGCTAAAAAGCTGCCCTTTATGGCTCATTTCTCATTGTACTGTTCCACCTAGTGCTTATATGGTTATGGGCAGGATTTGAATATAGAATATACACATGAAAGACTACCTACACAATAATAATAATGTCTAGGGGCTGATCCAAGGGTGCTTCCCTTTTCCTACCACTAACCGAGCCATTAATCCTTAACAATTAAGCACTAGGCAGGAGAGCAAGCACTAGGCAGAAGAGTCCTGGGATATTGACAGTTGTTGTTCAGTTGTTGTTAAGTGTCAGAAGATCTGTAAGGCACTGCATACTCAACTGTGTTTGAACATCTCACATCCTTAATACTGGGTTTGGTATTCATGAAAAATGGATCTACAGTCCAGAGGACACTTAACTTAATAATGCAATTATTCTGTTGTGGCAGTTCTTTTATAATATTACAGTTCTTTTTGTTTTAAATAAATTTTCAGCTCCTAATTTGTTAAGAACAGCATCTGCAGTGTAAAGTAAGAAGTTTTACATATTGTGAACAATCAGAATAAAATTGTCAAACCAATAGCTATGTATATTGGCTCAAAGAATTCAGCAAGGAATTACCATTCAATCTCTGCATTGTCATCATAAAGGTTTTTCTCTTGTGTTGGGTATGATACAGGGGCGAAGGGTCCATATAATCAAATAATCACTGATTACCAGCCGAAAATGCCGTTGGTCGACCTTGGCCTTCGTGGCAAGTTAAACAAGAACACCGCCGATATCCTATNTCTAGCCTAATTGGACCTAAATTCTACAATTTTGGAGCCATTACACCTTGGTGAGTGATAATATACATGTTTTTTTGTGCGATCCTGGCCCTGTAACTAATCTGTACTTTTTGGTGCCTTTTCAGCCAACCTGTTTCTAACTACTCAAACTTTTGTTGTAGCTTTTCAGGAATTGTGATGATGCCTACGGATTTTTTAAGTCCATACTCTGTGTTACAGTATCAGACTGTGAACATCAAATGTGACTCTACGAACGGATATTATAGCACTTTCGACTAATACTTTCGACTAATACCGCACAGGTGACTATAAGTTACAATCATGTTCAATCATGTTCATGATTACCCCGTTGAGAAAGTCAGCCTTCGCCCCTGGTATGATACTGTTTAAAAGTTCTTCCCATGATTGTTTGGCAAGATGAAGATCTAGGGGTGGAAGATCGATTTTCTTATTTTTAGGCTACAGAAAATAAGGAGCTGATTTTTTGTGGTGGTTTAGGCAGTAGCCAGCTTCCATAAATTTATGTTTTCTAAGCTTTCAAAAAGTAAATTTTAATTTATTTCACAGGAAAGGATCAGGTGATATTTGCCACCAAAGAAGATCTTAGTGAACCCAGCACAGCCATTGTGAATATGGAAGAAGATGAAGAAGACCAACAGCCAGGTAATGAAACAATAGATGTGATTTACCCTCTGAAATTAAGGGAGGGGAGGGGGTTGGGAGGCAAGGGGTTTGTTATTTCAGTTCCTCATCACAGGTGTATTCAATCCACAGTTTTTAAGAAGTACGAAAAATCAAGAAAAGTTCATTGTGAATTGTGGGGTTGTTGTTTTTTTTTCTTTTTTTGAAATTGTGATACCTGAACAAGACTTGTGGGAGGGGGAGGGTGGAGAGCATTAGTGCTTAGACCTGAGAATGTTGGACAAGAAAGAACTGGTAGCTGATTTTGTCACTGCCACTGAAAAGTTCAAGTCACTCTCTGTCCCTCATCCTTTGCCTCATGGTCTTAGCACAGCAATAGCCACAAAGTTTAAGGAATGAGTAAGATATTGAAATTAGTTTTCCTATCATTGTTTATCAAGATCTAGGCAAATGTTTGTCATTCATGTCCTTTCATGTTTTGAAATCTTATCCATTTCTTTTTCCCACATGTTTTCAGGCCTCATCCTTCCTAATGGTGACATTAACTGGGACTGCCCATGCCTTGGAGGGATGGCAACAGGTCCTTGTGGCATGGAATTCCGCACTGCGTTCTCCTGCTTTCACTACAGCAGTGCGGAGCCCAAGGGTTCAGACTGTTATGATGCTTTCCTAGCCATGCAGGACTGTATGAGTCATTATCCTGAGCTATACCCACCTGCAAAGGCACCTGTGTCAGATGAACTTAGTCAGCTCTCAGGTGATCAAGAAGGCATTGGCAGAGTGGAGCTGGAGGGAGATGATGCACCAGGGAAGCTAGGACTAGGAGGAGCTGGAGATGTTTCAGATTCAGAAAAAACTCAAGCAGAATTATGATAATTGCAGAGAGGATGAATGTTTTTGTTATCTCAGTGTTCGCAACTTTCTGTTAAGTTGTCTTAAGTGATAATGTTATTCAGAGATGTTGCTTAAACAGGTGTTCCCTGATTCACAGACATATGCTGAATATGAGGCTTTTTACCAAGTTGCAACATTCGAAGTGCTCACTAGGGCCATTGAATCCAGGAATGTCTTTGTCACTCATACGAAGGAGTTCATGATCTCTTCACCTGTTTATGTGGCATCTCTGTTTCATGATTTGGAAAAGATGTGCTATGTGATTCTGAAATGCCTTGGAAGAATATTTGAATGAGGTGACACTTGTGAATATTGTGATGAAGAATGAATTGCCTGGGGTGATTAGTTCTTATAGTGCTGATCTTTAAAGCTTTGGAGTCTTTAAGCACCATGTTACAGCCATTACTTGGTCACAGTGATCCATCTATTTTAAGAATAAGAATGAGTGTCGTAAGTTTCTTGTTTTAAGCTTTATTATATTTTAGAAGAGAGTTTGTCTGTCTAAATTATAATTATCAAATTGTGTCAGAATAGTTCAGTATAAGTTCTCTGTAGGTCAACAATACCTAGTTAATGAGAGTGAAAAGGGGACATCATTTGTTTGTTGACTTGGTTAAAGTAGCTCCTCTGAGTGTAAAATGCTTCACATGGATAAATAGACCTTGAAAGTGTTCAAGATGTAATAATCTTCTTGTATGATGTTTGCTTAACATTTTTGTCATACAAGAAAGAACTACTGAAATAAAATCACTGTGATTTTGCTTTTCTTTTTCTAATTTGCCAGAAAACTTGGTTTGGCCACTTTTCTTTAAAACTCCTTTTACTTGAAATCTTACAAAAGTCTAGTGAAGCACTTTCCTTTCTCGTATTAATTTTGTGCTTGTTGCTTGTCTCTTAGAGAGTTGGAAGAAAGGAAAATGATGTGTGAATGTACTATGTGTGTTTCCTTTACTGATGTGTATCTTTCTTTTCCATGGTTCACAAGACAGTAAGGAATAGAACCTGCTGAATATTATGAGAAGTATTTTCTGTGCGAAAGAGACAGACTGTGAAACATTGTAACATAGAACAAAGGAGAGTGGAAGAGGTTGATACATCTTGAAAGAAAGAAAGAAATTTGGCTCACTTTCATGAGCCTGGAAACATCACTATGAAACATTTGAAGAGCTGCAGCCTTCATCAAGTGCAGCTTGTGTGTTGCCATGAGCCTCACTATGTTCAAGTGCATGCAGTATGCATTTAGATTATAGTAGAACCTTGATATTATGTTCCTGAAGTAACTATTCTTCTGGTAGGCTTAGTGAGTTTCTGCAGTTCTGGCATCACTTTGTCTTGTTTGAGAATACAGTTCATGGGTTACATGGTCTAATATTCAAAAGGGGGTAAGGGTCCTTTTGTCAGGGTTTTACTATTCACTGACTAGAGTGTTTAGGAACAAATGTGGATTGATTACATCATCATTTTTTTAGTCAGACATCCGTATGCAACCAGTGTTTTTCATTAGAGCGTGTGGATTCTCACAAATTTGTTAGACAAAATTTGCTTTTCATATAAAATATTTTTTCATATTATTCATGGTAAGTAAACATGTCAAGTGAAAAGGGCTTTATCTTTCTCAGACTGTTCATAGACAGCAGCCAACATGCATTGTGACAAATCACGCTGAGATTGCTTAGACCCATAATGTTTCGTTTGAGCTGATTTTTATTGCAAGAAAGAGCTAAAGTATGCATTACTAAAACAAAGATTTTTTAATTTGTATGATAGGTGATTTAGACATTTTTTGTACTAGGCATGTTGCGCATATAATTCTAATTGCATTTCATAATAGATATAATAAAATACATAAGAAAATGTTAGGACTGCAAAATGTTACGCAATATTGCAAATTTCACTTTACGCATTTTCATTGTAAATGTGTTAAAGTTAAAGTTGGCTATCTAAGTAAATTGCATTGGCTCAATGTTGGAATTACCTCATGTGTTGTAATTAAGATTAATTACTCATACTGATACCACATCTGGTATTGGCAAATTTAGAAATGTCCATTCACTAAAACATCAAACTTAGATATTCTCAGTTAGGATAAGAAACAAAACGAGTAGTTTTGCTTATGACCCATTACCACTTTCATTTCTCTTTAATCAGGTCCTATTGTAACAAGATTTCCACAAAGTTTTTGCGTGATGGAGATGTCAATCTCAATGTTATAAAACACAAACTGGTCTCAGTATCATTTTTGGTTTACCATCATATTCCCAGCTCCTAGGTACTGAAGTCAGTCATTGTATTATTCCATCAGAGCACATTGTGTGTGTTAACATTTTAGATTTAGATAGTTGTGATTACTAGAAGCATGGCAAATCTGGACATGTGCAGAATCAAATAATGTACATAGTTCAGATCTGATGTAGATGTTTTGGGCATTGCATTTTATAGCATTAATAAAGAAAAGGCATACAAGCTTGGTTAGTGTATTTTTTATTCTCATGAATTATCACGTTTTGGGTTTTTTTGGGGTTGTTGATTCTTTTATTTTTTTTTTTTCCTCTCACTCCTTATCAACTCTCACCCTATTTCCTCTGCTCTCTGCTTTGACCATTGGCAGTGGGAATATCTAGTGCGCCATTATATCAGTTTAGGACAAAGTAACAAAGTGTCTATGAACCTCCCATTGGTTATACTCAATTGCAGTGTTTTTGTGAGGATCAAGGATTTTGAGCAATATGATCAACTTTGTCTGGCGAGATAAAGAACAAAAAAATCAAGTGTTATGAACAGTAACTTTGTTTAAATTTCATCATTAGGGTATTAAACTTCCTTTCAAGTCCAGATTTTAAACATGGTAGGATTTTTTTCACTTTGTTGTTATTTGTGTTACCTTGTGATTCATGAAATCTGAGACTAACATACTCATCATTTTCCAAATTTACGGCGTTCACAGAAAGTCTTGGGGAAAAAAGTAATGTCTGTTTTAGTTACGAGAATACAAAATATCATGAATCTGTTTGATGAGAGGGAAGCAGTAATCAGAAATCTGCAAGTTCCTTGAATGTCATGATAAAACAAACGAGAGCCCGTTAAAAACCTCTAAATACAGAGATGGAAGATAACAACTGGGAAAACAAGTAAAACCCACTTGAAACTTAATAGCTAATTAAGAAAACATGTCCATTCTTTCTTATGGCATGAGTTATGTGGCCTTTCTGTGTCATCAGTAATGTCTGAGATTTGCATATGCACTATATTCATAACCAAATATTACACAACAGAAAACTTTCAAGTTACCTCCTACCCCAAAGATTTATGCGTCTGGGAAACACTAAAATCAGTGCTGAAAGCAGAATAGATGAGTTGCAAACACCAACCGCATGCAACAAAACAGACTCCACCTTTTGAGTATGAGTCACAAAAATAGTCAGAACATGACTATGTTGCCACTGTGTAGTGTGTATGTTGTTTTTTTGTCTTTCCTCTCACTCTCTGGCTGTCATTACTTAAACCTTACAAATGCAATCAGTAGTTCAGTTTCTGCACACCTTGGCAATTTCTCTGTTGATAGTCCATATTTTTTTCATATTTAACTTGTGCTGTTCTAAAAAGAAACTACCCTCATCTTCCATCAAAGCATTTATTTTGACACTATCTATGAAAGACATATTCTGGGAGACCTGTGACAGCTTAGGCCCAGCCTGACTTATATGTGAAGCTGCACACAAGTTATAATATGCTACTGCTGTTACTGACATATTAGTTGAACCTGCATATGATGACCACCCTTTATTTCTTGAAAAAAATGTGGTTACCGGTACCTAAGACGTGGTATCCCTAGGCAGGTTGACATGTTGAGTCCAGAATTAAAGGACATCTTTTCCCTTTGGCTCTCAAGTTCTTGGTCACAGGTCTGGGGCCACTATATGTAACATTAAGAAGACATATTATACAACATACAGTAGGACCTTGATATTAAGTACTCCATTATTAAGTACTGTATATCTTGTTAATGAGTATGAATTTCATGGGCATTAATTCATTATTTTTTTCTATCATTTTATTAGGTGGACCCAGATATTAAGTTTAATGTTTACTTTTTCCATGCATCAAGGCATACATTATAAAGATGTTCTACTGGATATTCAAAATAAATTCTTACTGGTCAGCCATGACACCTTTGAATAGCCCCTTTGAAGTTTCAGTTCATAGCCAGTTGGCTATTATTCAAAAGAATTTTTTTTTGGTCGGCCATGATATCTTTGAATAGTCTTTATGAAATCTCTGTTTAAAGCTGACTGTTGTTTCTCTAATGATAAGACAAACTACAATATCTGTGCAACCAGGTCTCTTCTATACCTATTTCAATTATTCATTGCAATCCCCACAGGCCATCCTGATAAGACTACACACGTGCTAATCGCTTTTTCGAGAGTCAAATCTTGTGCCCATTCCTTGACTGGCTGTGACTGCATGCTCTCTGTTTTCCTCGCTCGCTCTCTCTCAGTGACATCATAAGGCCACAGCTACGCCTGGCTTGCTTTCTTTACCTGTGGTTCGGAGTGGAAGACACTAAGATTTGTGCATCATTCGTTATGTGTGTGTTGTTTTGATCGGTATATTTTCTTGAGATAAGTCTAGTCTACTCTGTTATGTATAGACTTATATGATTACTTTGTGGAACCCATGCCCCTTTCCTCCCAACCACCCCTCTTTTCCCCCTCATGATCCCAATTCCTGTTTCAAGCATGAAAACGAATGGCGCAATTTTCACATACATCCTACATGCAATTTCAGTCCGCTGATAAAAACAGTCTTTTCTGAAAAAGTGAATAATTGTTACAATTACTTTACTTTTTTGAAAGCAAAATAACTGTTACAATTACTTTACTTTGAAAAGTAATTAGTTACTTTTCAGTTACTTTCAGGTGTCAGTTTCTTATTTATCCAAGAAACAAAACAAACGTGCAAAATATCAACTGGCATTTTTCACACAAGTTATCATGGTTGTCTTTTGAGTGATATCCATAAAGTCATTGAATTAATATCAACTTTATTTGTGGTGAAGTCTCAAAACAGCAGCCTTTGTTCGTTTTGGCATCATAGGCAATTTATTTTAATACTTTTTTTTGTAATTAACAATTTTCTGAAGTGCACAGCCTGTTTTAGAGTTTGAGAGAAATCTTCAAAATAAGCCTACAATCCTGTGTGTGTTAGTACAGTGACTTTCAGTCACAAAGTTTGTATTTTATTATTATTCCAGTATCATCTTTATGATCCTTCAGCCGTGTGTGTCGTTAATTCGACCCTAGAAACCGTATAATCTCGCTTTACCAAGCGCATTGTGTTGAAAGCTTTTCCCCCTGTATACATTAGTGTGTGTGTGTGTTTGTTTTTTTCAGTGAAATTGTAAATCTATGAGATTTAAGGTTTGGGATTAGAGAATCAGAAAGGGTAATCAAAATCAATTGGTCATTTTGTAACTTTGATCTTCTGTGACTTGAAATGATAGATTTAAATTTTAATTGTCCCTTCCCTCTTTCTCTTTTAACTCAATATCATATTGTCTTATCCCGGCCTTCCACCTTCTTTCCTTTTTTTGTTCAGTCATTCATTCATCTTCAATTAGATAAACTACAGCTTCCAGGAAAGGTTTTGCCCGAACACAATAAGACCTCGATATCAATTACCGATATGCTACGCGTTCCTTCTTACGAAGTATACAGTCATAGTGCATCGAATTTTTCCATCTTTACCTTTTAAAATAAACCTTGATCCCAAGTTACAGAGTATATTTATAAAGTATAACCTCACTATGAACTATAAGCTTGAATGGTGCCACTAGGTGTAAGAAATCGACCCTGTCACAACAGACTGGAGAAAACGTGATCATAAAACATGCAGTTCGACGCCACTCACATGTGTCGATCAGGCCAGTATCGCACTTAACTTGACGGGATTGGTGGAGAGAACCACGACACTGGATGGCGGATTCGCTTATCACTCGTGACGCAATGGAAGTGATGACATCTCTGAAGTGAGTGCAGGCCAGGTGCGTTTGCAACAGGCCGACCGTATCCTAGTAATAAGTAAGTTGTATTTGTAAAACAAAGAGATAAAGCCTTACACCAGCGTATTCTGGCTTGCACGTGACAGTTACATAAACGTTCTTCAATCCTCACGTATGATTGATAAAAACCTTACATCATTTTGCGGTCTGGGAAATTCCACAACCATCCTACTCAGTCCTGCCCCACCTCCTCCCGACTAAATGCAGATAAGGTCACCCCTCTTATCCCTATTCCTTACGTCTCGGGCGGCCCGACACAACACAACCTGTCCCCCCTTCATCCCACCCGCCTGCGACTGCATGGTGCGAAAGTGAGGCCTGATCCTAGTATCCTACGTCTGTTTCCTTCAACCCTTCCCCCACCAACTTCCTTCCTACAGGTAGGCGTCAGATCCTTATTGCTGCTGTAACGGTGGTGATATACTCTTAAAGAAATAGCAACGGCGAAGCACTCATAGAAAAATCGAATTTAAAAATAAAAAAAAAATCCAAGGAAGACAGGAGCGGCTAATGACCGAAGGGAAACAACTAATGAAATGACAATCGTGAGCTAGTGCATCCATGATTTGTCTCCCATATATCACGACCTTAATTTTTCACGACTGTGTCCCTTCCACCTTAAATTTTTCACCATATCATTTCTCTCTCACGGAGAGAAAGAGAGAGAGAAATCCTATGTAAGAATAAGATAGTGTATATAAATGTTTGGAAGGTGATGTATTGGTCGTCGATTTTGGGTTAACACAATTATAGTAGTGGTGGTTGTAGTGATAATAATGGTGGTGGTAGTGATGGGGTTGGTGGTGGTGGTGAAGGTGCTGCTGCTTAAAACTGATGACCGTCAACGGAAACAATTACAACGGAACAAAAAACAAAAAAAAACTTTAAGCAAAACAGTAGCAGCTAAGGTCGAAGGGAAGCAACCAATGAAATAACAACCATAGCTAGTGCATCCATGATTTGTCTCCCATTTATTACGACCGTCATTCTTAACGATTATGTTCCTTTGACCACATATTTTTACACCAATTTATCCCCCTCTCTCTGTCTGCTTGTCTGTCTCTCTTTCTTATTGTGTCTTTCACTCTCCATCTCATTCTCTTGATTGTGTTCCTAAGATCACATGGAATTTCGTTTCATCCAAGTCATGGGTAATGGGGTAGGCCTCAACCACTAATAAAAGTAATATTCTGTGTGTCTGCGCGCAGGTGCGTACGTGCAAGCTTACATGTGCATGTGTGGGCGTCTGCACGTATGTGCGTGTGCACAAGTGTGCGTATTTTTACATGTGAGCGCGCGAATGTGTGTACAGTGTACTTTTGAGTACGTGCATGCGTGTCTGTGTGTGAGTGCGTGTGCTCTTGCATGCGCGTCTGTTTTCTGTATTAAGGTGTTAATGATAAAAATTATGATGATGATGGTGTGCTGGTTGACCTAACAATAGGTGTTATGGTGGTGATGGTGGTGGTGGTGGTGGTGATGGTAGTAGTGATCGTAGGTGGTGATGGTGGTTGTGGTGGTAGTGATACTGTTGCTGGTGCTGTCTCTGCTGCTGTTGCCATTGCTCGTGTAGTGGTGGTGATACTCTCAGTGGGAACCAGTGACGACGATACATTGGTGGTGTCAGTGGGAACAATCCGAAAAAATTCCACACGTTAGGCTAGGTGCAGCAAACAGTGGAAGGGAAACAACCAGTGAAATGACAATCGTGAATTAGTGCATCCGTGATTTGTCTCCCATTTATTACTACCGTCATTTTTTATGACTTTTTTTTTTTTTGTGACACCAATCTAGCAACACTTTATTCCTATTTTTCCTCTCTCTTTCTCTCATTCTTTTTTTCAGTCTCTTTTTCTATCTCTAGGAACATATCATCATCATAACCATTTATCCTAAATACAGAAAACGGACGAGCACGTGAACACACTCCACAGACATAGACACAGACCCACAGACCACAAACCCACAGACCCCCCCCCCCNCCCCACACACACACACACACACACACACATACATACACACGCACACAAACACACACACACACACACACACATGCGCGCGCACACACACACACACACATACAGAGGCTCACATACATATACATACACACACACATAATTGGTGGTTGAGACACAGTCGTCGAGCTAAGCCACAACCACCACCACTATTACCTAACTGCTGTACCATAATTATCACTCTTTTCACGTCCTTTAACAACGTCACTGCTGACCTCGTGGATACACATAAGGTAACGAACAAGAGAATGAATAAAAAGCTGACAAGGAGGTGCACACATAAGCATACACACGAGCACTAAGCAGGCATGCTTGCACAGACGCATACGCTCGCATACACGCACACACTCGCACGCGCGCACATGAACGCACACGCTTATGCGCACACCCATGCACACACACACAGACACACACACACACACACACACACACATACACACACAAACGGACACGGGCACACACGCACATATACATGCATGCAGGCACACGCAGACACAGGCACTAATAAGGTGGTCGAGAAGTCGGTCCTGTTACCTATAATTTGGCAACAACGAAATTCCGTGTGATCCTAAGGACATAATCTTAAAAATCGGACAGACAGACAGACAGACAGACAGAGACAGAGAAAGAGAGGGAGGGGGAAAGAATTAGTGCCAAATTTATGGTGGAAGGGACATAATCGTGAAAATTGAAAGTCATATCAAATAGGAGACAAATCATGGAAACGCCAGCTTACAACTATCATTTTACTGGTTGTTTTCCTTCCACCATTGGCTGCTCCTGTCATGTTTAGATTTTTTTTTATTATTATTATTTGTGTGTTCAACATTGCTGTTTTTCTTTGAGAATATCATTACTTTTAGATCATAATCATCATCATCATTTAAAACTGAGAAAAATTATCATTATCAGCAGCAGCATCACCACCACCACCACCACCACCACCACCATAACCAGAGAAAGAAGATCAGAGAAATAGTAAGTAAGTGTGTGCAGGTTTGTGTGTGTGTATTAAAGAGAGAGAGAGAGTGAACAAGAATGAGGGGGGAGGAAGAAGGAGAGAATGAGGGAGAGAAAAAGAGAAAACAAAAGGGAGAATGAGAGAGAGGAAGAGAGAGACAGTCACAGAAAGAGAGGCAGAGAGAAAGAGTGATTAAGTGTGTGTGTCTGTGTGTGTGTGTGTGTGTGGTCTGTCTGTCTGTATGTATGTATGTCTGTGTGTGTGTGAGAGAGAGAGAGAGAGAGAGAGAAGAAGAAGTGTTGCAAAATTTATGGTCGAAGGGACATAATCATGAAAATTATAGACCGATATTGGATGGGAGACAATTCCTGGGTGTACTAGTTCACTATTTTCTTTTCACCGGTTGTTTCCCTTTGACCGTTAAGCGGTCCTTCTGGTCATGGGCACCTACGGTTTTTTTTTCTTCTTGAGGCCCTGTAATGAATAGTGTTATTCTTCAATTTTTCTTTGATTTTGGCTTTTTCCCCAAAGACGTTAAAAAAATTCTAATGCTGTATATTTGTTTTAATTGGAGGAAAAAGGAAGGTGAGCACCCAATTATTTGTGCAAATCTCTTTCAAATACAAACACTTTCTGACATGTTAAGGTTTGGGAGATTCGATCCTATAAGCTTCGAATCCGGATTCGATTCCAGGGCTAGGATTCGATGGATCCGAAACCGAATTCGAGGCCCGAGGGGAGGCGAAATATTTCTGGAATTTCCACTTGTACTTGTTTGAATGAAAAGAATATAGCCACTAGATTCTATATGAGGTCTTCAATACTGTAGTTCATTTTAATAAAGGATGGTTTACATCTGACACTTTAACACTTAGCTTGACGGGATTGGTGACGGTAAGAGAGAACCACGACACTGGATGGAGGATTCGCTTATGACGTAGTGGGGGTGATGACATCTCTGTAATGAGTGCAGACTAGGTGCGTTTGCAACCGGCCGACCGCATCCGCTTAATAAGTAAGTTGTATTTGTAAAATGAAGAGATAAAGCCTGACACCGGCGTATTCTGGCCTGCACATGACGGTTACATTAATGTTCTTCAATCCTTACATATGACTGATTAAAAATTTAAAACATTTTATGGTCTGGTGTCTATGTTCACATTCCACAGCCATCTTACTCAGTCCTGCCCCACCTCCTCCCGACTAAACGCAGGTAAGGTCGCCCCTCTCACCCCTCCCTACCTTACACCGCGGGCAACCCGACATGACACAACCTGTCCCCTTTCATCCTTTCCCCCTGCACCCCCCTCCCGCCCGCGACTGGGTGGCGCGAAGATGAGACCTCATCCTAGCATCCTACGTCCGTCCACTTCACCCCTTCCCCCACCAACTTTCTCCTTGCGGGTCGGGGCCAGATTATTACGCTCCACCACCAGCTCCTTTTCATCTCAATTTCAAGCAAAAACACAGTTGAAAAATGATAGCAGGCTGCGCATATCTCGATTGTTTACAGAATTATAACGTGACGATGTTTACGCAGCGTACAACGGAGGATCATTGGTACCGTTACGTGGACACCACGATCTTCATGACCGTTTTGTTTTGCACAGGTATACGTGTGCACCCGACATCGGCTTGCTTTGATTTTTTTTGTTCTCCCCGAAAATCCAATTCGGACCGTCAAGCAAACGCGTGACACACACACAAACACACACAAAAGTAACGAAAAAAGTAACGAGTAATTTTGTAATTGTTACACAAAAATTCGATAACAAGTATTTTTTCGTCACTCAAGATGAAGTGTGTAAAGAGTAAGTAATTGTTACTCGAAAACTGTAACGAGTACTCGTAGTGGCGTTACTTTTAACTCGTTACAACGACCCTGCAAACAGTGATGGGTCCCGCCGGTGGTCGAGGGGGAAGTGGGGGAAGATGGGCCAGCCTAGCAATTCGCCTTCTTTGATTTTTTTGTCATAATATAGTGACAGAGAAAAAGAGAGAACAAAGAGTGAGAGAGGAAAACACAGATAGAAAGCGATGGATGAGAATCGAGTGAAAGAAAGCATGCGTCCATAGGAGTGTTTTACTTATTGCTTATAATTCTAAAACTTCACACATTAATCAGCTGTGATTTATGGAAAATACTTTCAGTCATTACGTGAATAATTTTGCATTCTAGGACTCTCCGAGTATTAGAAGTGCCTAGATCTTAAGATGAATTTGAAATCATTTATGAGGAGGGGGGGGGGGTAAATTAAGCATCCAAAACCTTTAATCTATGAAGTGGATAATACAGTCAAACACGAAGTCGTCGAATACAAGTAAGTCGAAATCACGGTCCCCACGCCCTTCCCTTTCCAAACAAATCTTTCAGACCTAGATTTATAGCTCCATACTGGTCTTTCAAAATTCGGCTTGACTCGAATGAATCGAGTCCAAACGTTCCCTAAAGATATACAGCAACAGACAAACGTGTTTACGCAATTAATACAATGTTTTCCGTATAATGATTTACTATCAAAGGCTCTACTATGCCTCCAAATTATAATCTGGAATCTATATCATCACACTGACGAAGTGAAGCTACCATATCATACATTTTATCCTATAAGATAAGTAGATCTGGATCTATGCCTGGCTGACAAGTGGCAGTTTAATAATGCCACTCCGTAGGCAAAACTTCTCCCCTTTCTGCACCCACTCCCCCCCCCCCCCNCCCCCCCCCCCCCCAAAACCGCCTCAAAACCCTCTCCCCAAACTTTTTGTCTAGTCTAGAAGTAGACGTTTCGTAGAAGATCAGCCTTATCGGTGCTTTGAAAGGTATGGTATCTATCTTTTCCTTTGATCAGCACTGAACTTGACAAATTTTATTGCTACACACTAACAATGGGATTTCATGGCACGTCTACTACTCCGAAGTCCGAGACATGTCTAGTCACTTTTCATTAGACAGATTGAATATTAATCTCATTTTTTAACACTCATCCTCGCTCATTTAATACGCCGTATTTTTTCTCAGAGACAACGTTGATTTCTGTCCATTCATCTCTCTCAATCACATGATTCTTAGAACCAATAAGAAGTTTTGATCCCTAAAAAATGCCATTCGGACAACACCACCATTTGTAAACACAGTACGGGTGCGAAAGGAAAGCCACGGCGAGGCAGGCGGTGCGACACCTACCTCCTTGATCTTTAACAGGGGCTATTATTACGCAATGAAATGTAATGTTACTGTTGTTATTGATATGAACTTGAGGGGAATAGATTGAGCTTTTCACTGATGCTAAATTTATGCAGATAGGCTGAGCTGTCATTCGTGTGTAAAGTTGGGTAAATTGGTTCGCCGGTCTAGCGTATGCGCTAGGTACTCCCTCTATACATAGACTAGTCATATCGACAGGGATTCCACTGATATGTTTTTTTTATTTTTCTGTAGTTCGAACAAATAAACAACAGTTCTGGGTCGAAATCGTCATCTTCTTCGGGCAAAAACTGTATCGCTGCCACCTTGCGCCTGCAAGGCTGTGACTAGCCTATGACCTCCTGACGTCACACCCTAAGGGCGGGCACAATCATACCTCAGAGGCTGAGCTCGATTATGCTACTATCTAGGTCATTTAAGCGGGGTTGACCTTTAATAGCAATATGAGATGGGTGGTCTACTGGTTGCCATTGCATTAGACATTTGGTCGTGGAATGGACATTAAATATAGAGATGGTATGTACGGTTGTACCTGAAAACTGGTTGTCTCAGCAGAGATGATCTTGATAGACAGGTGGCTCCAAACAAGATTCAACCTATGTTCATCTCAAGTACCTGTTCCATTTGCCCTTTTTCTTCCTGTTAGGCCACCTACTGTCCTCCTCTCCAATACGGAAACAATCTATTCACTTTGGTGCTAGCTAGAGGAGGGGGTATACGTGCGAAGTGGAACACCCATATAGTTTACGTATACTGTCTTGTACATGCAATACATGCAGGTATACTTTAACTGACTTCATTTAATCGCAACTCATGAAAAAAACGTAGGAGTTGTGATTAAGCGGGATTGAGAGAGAAAAGTGCAACACCCTGAACATCCTGTGGATCTCAGTATCTTATAACAAAATGTCATGACATATACCCCTGACTTGATACATCAGCATATGGACAGTATTGTTATCCCAAAAGAAAGACATGCGCGCCTGATAGCTGGTAAAGCTGTAACGTAGACTAGACAGCCCCAGACATAAACAACGGTAACAGGTGTTTGATATCGCGTCTGCTCGGCCTAAAACATTGATGCTGTTACCGGATGCTCTTAGATTCCGCTCGGTGGTTCTCATGCTTATGTGAGGTGGTTACTCTAGTGAGTCACGCCTTAAATGGGTGGTATAACTAGAGAAACTCCGTTCACATTTCAACTTTTCTTGTAAGTTTGACATTATGCCGCCCAAAAGGTGCAAGCCTCCCTACAGTCCAAATGATGCCCGACCTGAATGCTCACTGCGTCAGTCTAGTGAGGTTTTTATACCACCGAAATAGGGCAAACTTCAAGATAGCTGTAGGCCTATATGTACTGAAAGTAGTGGAAGAGATTCTCTCTCTGCTACTCCTTTTGTTTTGATTAGGGAAAGGGGAGAGCATTCTCCACATGTTTTGATTTCCCTAATATTAATAATACAATATTATGTTTTGATTTCCCTCATAATACAGCAAAGGGTGATAAAGGCGATGACTGGCAGTTTAGTTTTAGGGTCGACGGAAAGGAAAGTGCATCTGTCTGCCAGGTTGTTACTCTGTCACTTTCCATTAATTATCCGTCAAGTAATCTGTTCGTTTGTCTCTTCATCTGTTTCTTCGTCCATGTGACTGCCTGTCTTTTCATTCATATGTCGTGTCTGACATCCTTCCATCCGTCAGCTTGTCTGTCTAATTGAAACAGGATTGCGGAAGAAATGAGAATCCTTGGTGTGTCTGGTCTCCTAAGTGGCATCGGGTACAACATACATACAGTAGAACTTACGAAGAATAACTAAGGCCGTGGTAAAATTTGGGTACTTTGTGTTTTGTAAACGTTCTTTCATTGCCTGGACGCCTTTTCTCTCTCTCTCTCTCTCTCTCTCTCTCTCTCTCTCTCTCTCTCTCTCTCTCTATCTCTCTTTCTCTCTATCTCCCACCCCCTCTCTTCCACTGGCGATGGAAATGAATGAATCAAATTTGCCAAGATACTGAGGAAAGAAAGACGGGGGAAGGGAGGGGAGGGGGCAGGAGGGCTACCTGTCCAACAGGCTTCCCAAACGGATGAGCTTTTCAGCTTCCTTCACATTCTAAAAATAACTCATCCCTGTGCTTGCTCTGGAACCAAACATTATCATGCAGCTTGGCCTGTACCTCGCGTACCTGGGAGGGGAGAGATTCCAAGACCCTCATACGAGATTAGCCCTTCTGTGGTAAAGACAAGATGGCGATGGCTAGTGGTGAGGGAGTGTTCATAGGCTTGGGAATACTTTTGTGTCTTGGTGAGTATGATGACCATCTCTGTTTATTTTTCATTTTGACTGTTGTTGCTGGTGTGTTTGTTGGTTAAAATACGTTTTACCACTAAGCTGAATTTGGTTCGAGGTTTTAAGAGTCACGGAATCGCATACAGTCATGACTAATAATCTCGTTTTCTGGAGTGGACACTTAGTTTTCTCTTGGTCCAAAAGTTGTCAGACTTTGCAGAACTGATATGTTTACGGAGAAAATATGATTTACACAACAACTGATTACTCTGTCTTCAACTTCCAAGACTCGCTTCAAACTGTTCAAATACGCAGTTTCATGAACCATCGTGTGGTCATGGACCCAGTTAGGTCCGCAATTAAACTTTTATTTTGAAACATTGGCCTTGATTCTAATGTGGCTGAAGGGGTCTTGTTCATTCTGTTCAATGTGTTCTTCCCACATTTCCCTAATCTTACAAATTTTATTTAATGCTGTGAGAAATCTCTTAACAGCAAGTTTGTTTTAATGTGAATGACTAACTACGTGCCACATTTTTTTTTTTTTTTAAAGGAATTTGTTGATGCTCATAACTTTCTTTCCCTTTAGTTTCCGACCTTTCTGTAGTTTCATGTTTTGTTGTTGGAAATACCCTTTTTTTTCTGTCGTTGTTAGTTTGTTATTGTATAAAGCTGCTTTAGCATATCTGGGGGGAAAAAATGGACCAGAGAATATGGACCAAATTCATTAACCGTGGGATGGGCATTTGTAACATGAGTAAGCTAGGTTGAAAGAGAAAGGGGGATAACCCACTTCAGTGTTATTGTCGCTGACACTTTTTGTTTTTTTCTTCTTCTTCTTTGGATCCCATAAAGCGAACTGTGTTAATTATTCTATAACCTCTATTGTGAATATGGACATCATTACCCCCCACCCCCCAACCCATGAAGGTTACTTTCATTACCTTATTTTGCAACGGGAAGAAACAATAACGGGAGGGGGAGGGGGGTATTACTAAAAAAAGTTTCACAAATTAATTTTGAAGACTGATATCACCTCCAGTCCCCCTTTTGACTTGGTCCCCAAATTGTTTAAATGGAGTGGTTTTGACCGCGTGCAAATATATATATACAGTACGTTCAATATGATATATATTTTTTTTTTATTTTTAACAAACGAGGCTCCAATTGTACCTCAAACTTTTAAATTGGATACATTATCTAGATCACTGGTCTTCATTATAATATTGCTACACTCTGATGTTTACTGATAGATCCAAGAAAATGGAGATTTTATACATTGCAGATTAACAGGGGTGGTGGTACATAGTGAGTGACATCAGGAACCTTATATTGTACCATGAACAATGATCTAATTTGTGTGAACAGCTGTGCCACTCACTGCGACAACACGATGTCCAGAGGATTACCGTTACAGAGTGGAGACTTGTGTCATGGAGGCTCAGGTTGCACCCCAAGCTGGTGGAGGTCTGCCCCTGATCACAGACAGTAACAAATTAGAGGAGTTGTGCGAGTAAGATGATGTACATTTTGGGGGAGAGAGAGAAAAAGACATGGAAGGGGGAGAGAGAGAGAGAAAGTGGACTAGAGAAATTGTTGACAGTGGCAAAGCCAGGAGTGGTCACCTAGTAGGAAGTCAGTTAACAAAAACAAGAAGTCCAGAACAGGGGAGAGCACTGTCTTGGTTTCATTAGTAAGTTGCAGATGTGTATCTAAAGCTAGGAAGAAGGACACAATTGCTGTCCTGTTCCAGTAAATCTTATCAGCAGTGGCAAATGGTAATGCACAGGAAATATTTTGCAAGCAACATACAAAACTTGCAGCTTTGTGAAACTGACTAGAGGATGAATCACCTAACTGACTGATTTGGTTATGTCAACAATATGTGCTGATATGGGTTTTTGAGTCTTTCTAGATGTCTTTTTGGCCATCAACAGTGCTAGTGATGAGGATTACATTAAAAGTGTATATTAAAGATTTATGAAATGTAGCGGCTGTTTATGAAGATTATATATGACTGTGATTTAAAAACAGTATTTTCAAAATCTTTTAAACAATCATAACGTCATCAACATTCTTTAGTTCTTGTTACTCTGCGGTAATAACAGTGATCTCAGTGTTAATATGAAATAAAAGTATTGAAACTGTCGGCTATAAGAGCACTGGTGGTGATATTGCAAGCAATCACTGCAAATGAGATTTTAGCCTCTGCTGAATTTTGACCACAAAAAACAGAGTTGTAATGTTGTATTTATAATGTTTGAAATTTACAGGAATCTTATCATTATTTTCAGTATTATTTTGTTGTGTTAAGATGATCCAGAAATTAAGGCCCTCTAAATAATACAATGACAAAAATGAAAAAATATTCTACTGTTGTGCTAATTCTCTCTCCAGGCGCGGCATTTTGCAGAAAACCATAGACTGTCTGCGAGACATCCATGACAGATGTGCCAACAATGTCACACAAAAGCAGGAGCTGGATATGCTATTCAGCATTGAAGACTGGAAGCAAGGGCAGGCACTCCTGTGTGAAGATCTTAATCGTAAGTTAGGTAAAGGAAGTCATCATGACTTTCTCATACCACAATTCATTCAGTGTTCTTTACTTACACTAAGCATTCTAATATTGATCAGCGTTGTTACTTATTCTGTCTTCTGTCCTTGTCCCGTTGTGAGTTCTGTGTGTTACCGTCGTCCCTACAGTCAACTTCGTTTAATCAAAACTCCACTGGAAGCATGGGCAATGCTGCAGTTAAGCAAATGGTGGGATGAGGCAGCATTGTTTGTTGTTACTTATATATACACATTGATGTTTTAGAGCAACACTCTCATAATTTGCATTTATAAAATTTCACAGAGAAAAAAAAACCACACTTCCAGATCTCAGAATTTGGTAGACTTTTTTTCTATAGCTCACCAAACCCATTTGGACCGTAAATTGTTGAGAAACCTTATGTTACACCATATGGTATGCAATCATATGGCTACCCAACTAAATGTTATTTGTAGTTAGCTGGGGTGAAATTTTAACATATGACTGGGATGCTGAAGTAACATCCTAAAACACTGAAACTGAACTTTGAACAAAAATTCAGTTTCAGAAGTGTTGTACACATACAGTATATTATTTTTGTCTATAAATTGATGTGATTATTCAAAAAGTAAAACCAGTGGACTACAATTAAACAAAGTTGGTTGTATTTCACTGATAATAAGTCAATGATAACAGTGACAAAGTTAAGAATAATATTTTTTAATTGTCACTTTTAAAACAGGCCCAGATGGCATTATGGTTAGTACTTAAAAGAAATGATGATGAATGTGATGCTGTTGTCCTGTGTTTCGTTTCGTGTTGGATTATAATATGCATTTTACGGCTTCATGGAAGCGCAGTTTAATGATGACCTCTTCCCTCAAGAGGCCTCAGGTTTGAATCCCACTTCCTCAACGGGATTTATGACTGTGTGCATTGTTTTCATCCCTTTGCTGCCTTCTACTCTAGGACTATCAACTGTTAATTCCAGTCTTCTGTGGTAAGGATGATAATGTCCACAGTGCTTCTCAGTCCATCTATTGTCAGATGTGCGTAACAAGGAAGATGTTTCAGCATGAAATTGAAATTCCAAGACACATTTATGATGAAGGAAATGTTACAACTTTTCACATTTCACATGAAAAATAAAATGTGAAAAGTACAATTAAATATACAAATTGTACTTCTCACATACCATGTCACAGCTGGGATATTTGGAACAGTATGTCTGAAATCCAATTGACACAGTGTATTCAAATGGCGAAACCAAACCCAATAGAAAAACAATCCTGCAAGATGTAAATCTGAAAGAAATGACCCACAACAACATTGTCTAACATGTGAATTGTCTGAAAATAATGTTTAGTATCTATTAAGTAAAGTGTCCTTGTATGACACACATATATTCTGTATATACACATATATATAAAAAGAAAACTATTACTATAATTCATTTTATTCTGCCTGGCAGGATGAGAAATAAAATATCATTTTCCATGGTGTGACATGTCACAGCAAATCACATGTGCTGTTTCACACAAACCTTACTGGCTCAAACTCATATTTTGCCAATAACAGAACATTACAAATGCTGTAGACGAAGTCTGAAATGAAGATTCATGTATCATTCAGACTTCTAGCTTGATATTAGATTAATAAGAAATCAAGCTGGGCTTTTGAAACTATGGAACTACAGGACCTATAAAATCATTTGCAAAACTATGACTTTCTTGGAGCTACTAAAGGCGTGTAAATTGTCTTTTTTAATAAACCAGGAAATCAGTTTTTACTTCCACTAACATATCATAATATTAATTAATTGTGAAATCTGACTTTCTATATAGCTGTTGTTGACTAATAAAAGGGACGGCCCTTCAGTAAATTTCATGTATTTTTCAAGATCAAGCATATCAGATTTGCAAATCATTATCTATTAATACTGGCTTTCTTTCTTTGTTTCCTTGAAAATTCTCTAAGAGATTACTTTACAAAAAATGGCCAATACTTTATGAAAACACATCACAAAATACTGCTCTCATATGTAATGTACATATATATATACAATCAAATGATTTCTCTTTAAACAAACTGGAAATCAAAGAATGTCTTCACTATCCAACAGATTTTTCTGTTCACAGTCTTATTGTAAATATCCTCAGATAACCCATGTATAAGATATTATGGTGAACAAACACTTCCTCTTAACCCTTAGCTTTCAAAAAATCTGACCATGTGGTTATTCTTTGTTAACCTTCGCCATACTTTGTCAAAAACTATGTTTTGCATACGTCCTGGTGTCTAACTGACCCCATACTCCTAACATACACCTGAAGTATATGATGTCTGTCAGATCCAGGACGTAGGACCAGGCATAAATGATAATATAAATCCTTTTTAAAGGGTGGTATCCACCAGACTCCAGAACACATGACTTGGGGTATGACGAAAAAAAACGTAGGCATATGGTGTCTGTCAGATCCAAAGACATAAGGATAAGACTAACAGAAATGCACTAGCATATGTGAGCACATGCATGCACATTTTAAAATCTTAGAACTGTGGGAAGATGAGCAGTGACATAATCAAGGAATCCTGGAATGTCAAGGAAAAGTTTTCGTTCACGGTGTATGGCGAAGTTTAATAGTTCCTTGGCATTTTGTTTTTAAGTTAACATAATTCACTGTGCTGTAGATGAAAATTAGAGCTTGAATCAGTTTTTCATTGTGTAAATTTCTTAGTATTATTTGAAAATGTTTAATGACAGAGATAGTCAAGTTTTTCTTCCATTGTTTCATAAATACATGCACAAAGGTATGTTCCTATGGGTTACATTCATTTTCACAAAATAAGATAAAGTTCCTTTCTCTGCATTTTGAAACTAATTTCGCAACTTACAAATACAGTACAGTGTATAATCCTTTGAGCTAAGTGCACCGTGTGAATCATATAAGATCTTTATTTTATGGTCACAAATTTATATATTCTACAATGTAAAATTATAGTCATAAACCCCTATGATATCTGTTTATAAAGTATAAAGTGGAATTCATTATCAAATGCTAGAATCAGCACTGATTTATTGTTCCAGTTTTCAAGAATCATTTTGCCTGTGTATCCAAGTTTGGCCCAAGGATATCCAGCTGCATCCTCATAAGGACTCAGTTGTTCCGAAAGGCTGTCACAGAAGCTGGTATCACACCATACAGAACATTACATGACATTACTTGCAAGTAAGTCTGGCTCATTGTTTACTCGTAACCCATATCACCTATCAGAAGGTCATGATCTCTTTCAGTGAGAGACAATGCCCTCATATCTGAAAAACTAATCATAATTTAAAATTGAAAAATAATATTTGAATTGAAAAGAGTAAGGATTTGTTTTATTTTGTTTTTATTAGCTTCCAGATTTGCTCTTAAAATAACTTTACATCTAATAGAACATCTAGTTACATATACGTTGTGAATTCCATGTTTAAAAACTTGTTTCATGATGAGTTGGACTGATATGCATCTATATATCTCAGCATGTCATGTGACAAGACTAAAAATAATTAGTTCACCAATCATAAATGAGTTTGTCTTTTCAGCTTTGCCGAAAACATTGTGAACTGCTTGGAGCGCCCTCTGGCAAAGTCATGCCCACTAGATGTGGTCGATACAATGGTTAGTGCCCTTCATCGATTCCTTCCCCCGGCCTGTGCTCCAGTGCCTGCCGTTTACGAAAGGGACAATGGCCAGACCTACAGGAGGAGGACTCAGCGTGAACCAATGGTTTTTGAGACTGTCATTGTGGAGGGTGGGAAGGGAGAAAATTGAGAACACATAGTTCTTCAGAAATGTGCTGATCTAAAGGGGGAGGTGAAATTACTGTTCTATTTATACTTATTTTCAACAAAACCTAACTTCACTATATCCAGTACAAAGAATAAAATAGATTAAAAGAACAAAAAAATAATGTTTATGAGCGAAAAATAACAAAAATGTCAATTCGGAGACAAAAATTTAATGTTCACTTGCCACTGATAAATCAAAAGATGTTGACTAATTTTCTCTCAAACTTACATTAAGTAATCAAGAAGACAGTTTACCACAACCTTTCTATTTGGTGACAAATGAAATTTCAGTGACTTATTTTACATTTTTCCAGGCAAATTATTGTGAAGGTGTAACTAGGAATACGGTCTACATTATGTACACAAAAAATATTTTCAGATGTAGTAATTAGTTATAGTGGCACTTCTATAGTATATGCATATTAGCACAGCAGTGGCTTTCATGGGGCCTAATTTCAGGTCAATTGGGCTGAATGTTTGAAATGTCACTGGAAAGACAGTCGTAGTAATAATAGTGTCAAAATTTTAGGGTTTCACTTCCCCTTTAAAATTTATAGCGATCAGAGGAGGCTGTGAGGAAAACATTATATTTCCAGCAAAACAAAACCTGAATATCAGACTCAGTTATTATGGTGTTCCACATGAGAGTTTGTGAGAAATATCATTTGCTTTAAAAATTAGACCGCTTTGAGTGACATACAGCCTGTAACTCTGTTTTCATATTTCTAGGCAAAATTTCTAATCAAAGGAAATACCCACATGACAGCGGGAACAACTGCGATATATCTTCTCATTCAATTCATTAAAGTACCTATGCATATTGTCATGTTGTAATGGTGCAACATTATGCTGTACTTTTAATTTGAAATCATGTTTGTTATCATCACTGTATTCAGCTTCCATGTTTGTGAGATCATACCAACTGATTAATCTTATCTGACTGTGTTTGACAAATCACTGCCTAAAAAATTAGTTAGTTGTGGGTCATGATAACAGTTCTAATTCTGGTAAATGCAAGAGTCGACAATCCACAGGAATTTAACACATCAATATATTTCTCTCTTGTTGTGGGATTTAAGTTCTACAGGTTCAGAAAATACATTTGGACCTCATAGTGTCCGGTGTGAAGGAAATGATTAAGAGAAAATACATACTGATGGATTGATCAATTGGTAGATCTGTTCAACAAGCTTGAAGTGTTTCATCCATTTGCTCATATTAAGACTGTGTTGGTATGTTTTTATTACTGATTGCACAGCGAGTCTCCTGTGATATTTCTGAAATTATTGAATATAGTTTAAGCCTGAGTGGTCAAATTTCAAAATTGTCCTCAGTCTGGAACCTCGGTCCTCCAGTTAAAAAAATAGATTTAAAACTAAATTTTGATTTAGCAGATCACAAATACAGACCCTCCGTTTTTTTTTTCTGATTAAATGCACCCTTCCTGAAATCTAAACACTGAATATTGGGGGATTGGGTTCAGTTAGACAAGAAAATTATTATTATTAGATTTGAATTTTGGAATTTTGCTCATGTGCATTCATACGTTTATGCAATTACTTCTTCAGAAGTGACTATCATCATCATCATTTATCATCATCATGACTCACCATTATTATCCTCAGTGTTATCATTATCTAAAATACATTCTAGTGGCAGTTATAATTGGATGCAGCCTTGCCTGTGAAACCAGCCATTTGAACCATAAGATGTACCTGCAAGCATAAATTAACTAATGGGAATTAACTTTGTTCTGAAACTGATAGTTTGTTCAACAATTTGTTTTAATGAGATAAGAAACACTGATGGGGAATCCTGCAAAGGAAATCTGATATAAACATCACATATTACAAACACAATGCAATATGGATAATAAGTTATCAAAGACTGAATAACAGTTATAGATGGATCCACACACACACATACACACATACACTGCACAGCTGCCAGTGCTTCTCAGTCTATCTTTCTCAAACACACACAGATACATCCATACACACAACTGTAACCTTTACATGCTGATACAGTGACATATTTGGCCTTTGGCAATACCTGTGGACCTGGTCAGAAAGGTCAAACAAGAACTGGTATTATTGTCTAATCTACTTTCATGTTGCCACAACATTTCATGAAAAAGCCAAAATTCAGTGTATGCACAGAAGGCAAACTTTCTGAGGTCTTGACATCTGTATCTAATAAATATTTTGCCCCAAGTTTAGTGGTATTGTATGTATTACCATGACTATACATGAAAGAATAACACTTCTTAGAACTTTTTAGTCGTTTACTAGTTTGTCAAACAGATCTGAATGTCCTATGTCCATGTACTGCTGTATTTTGCATGAACATCTTTACTTCCAAGTATCTAGCTATGGTGATGCTTATTTATGAGAAGACCATGAAAGGACAAATTGAAATTAAAGTTATAAAGGTGGCTCATAATTCAAAATTTAACAAAAATGCTGGTATTCTGTTGATTATTTGTTATTCAAAGCAATTAATAAAAACTTGACCACAACTGTTCCTTGACCAGTTTCTCTTTGTTTATCTTTAACATCTCATTCCAATGGGGACTTCCATTTTCTGATTTGCTTGTGTGAGTGAATGCATGCACAACAATCTCTGAAAGAACAACAACGTTCTCTGATTTCAGAGAATTTTCTTAAGAGTGACATCTCTGCCTGTATTTTAAATATTCATCTTCCCTATATCAAGAACTAGTGGTAAGCCACTGGTACATTATAACTTTTTCTTCACTTGACATTGGTAAGAATGCTCCTATCCCTCCTCCTGTCTTTCCTGCTGTAAATGTTCAATGAATGGCATCATTCCTTTGATAGACAGTATTTTAATTGTTACAGAATGCACATTATCTTTTCCTTAGCATCAATAAAACTGTAGGTGCATGCATCAAAATTCTGCACCCAAAGAAACAATAATCTCTTAGGCTACACAAAAGGCCTACTTTGCCGTCTTCTAGCATGCAGCAATTGTAGAAGCAGATATTGCTTTTATTCCACAATAAGGTTAATCAAAACAATTGTTCCTGTCCCTTTAAGGTTACCTGACTTACATCGTATCATCATTTTGTATTAGGCAAATTATTAAAGATTTTAGCAGGAATGTTGCACTGGTACTATTTTTAACCACAAGAGTCTGAACTGTTAAGACATGATGGAGAGGGGGAAGTAAGACTACGAAATATTGAAATGTCGATTTTGCTGTGAATGTCCACTGAGGGGAGGTAACTTACAAACAGGGCAGTTGTAAATAGAAGCTTTGTCGATGCATTTCTTATGAAACTTAGCAATAAAGAAGCCAATTGTGTCCAAATCAAAATCACCCATGGCCGCTGGAACATTGTCACGAACACTGGGGTCAAATCGAAGCACCGCTGACCTCTGCTCTTCTGTGAGATCACATCCTGGTAAACCATCTCCACAAACTTTACTGGGCTGGAAAGGAGCGACAGCAATGGTCTCATCATATGAATCACAAACTATGCATAAAAATAAAATGACTGAAATGATGCAGCGAAATCTGTAAAAGGTCAAGGTGCTACTTGGTGTGAGGGAATAATATGAAAGGCTTCTTAAAAATGTACTAGATAATCATCTGAAGCAGTTGAGATGTTTAAGTTTTCTAACATTTTGTTAGGACCCAGAAATCTAGTGGGGGAATACAGTAGTAAAGTAGTGCATCTGTGCAAGTTTCTCTACATACTGAGGTGCTTCAGAGCTCCCTTTCAATTAGGAATACAAATTATGTCCTTCTGAAGTATACACGCTGCGTTTTCAAATGATGATGAAGATCCAGTTTTACCATGGAATTTTTCAAACATGCAATTCCATTAAAACACAAGCATTTTCCAAAATTCAGTGAGTATCCTTAACTTGGAAAATGAGTGGGCGATATATTCAAAAGTGCATTTCTGTATCTGCTAATAACAAAATAATTAAGCTTCCTTAAAAAATTATGTCATTGTACAGATACAAAAAAAAATATGCGTGTAAAGAGCAATTACATTTACACCATTTATCTTTATTTCAACAAAAATATTTATAGTATACATACTGAATGATGGAAAAATGCTCTTCATTTATTTATTTATGAGGCCAAACATATCTATGTGTGAATCCTTATTCAACACATGGAAAAAGCTGTGAAAGTTAAAGATAAGCGTGCATTAAAAACAATTTTGTTTACAAGTACTTATTCTATCTAAAAATTATCTTATGTGCCCATAGATTTAATTTTGTGAAGGAAAAAAAAGCAATCAGTCATGCCGTACATGTGTGCTTCAAGATGCAAGAAGAAGGGCTCAAGACATCCAGATTTGGCTTTTGACTAAAGAGTTATTCCCCATGCCTGAACAATAAAGATACATGGGAAAATGATGTCACGTAGTTCCCAGCAATTTCAGACACTTGTAGCTGACATTGTTTTCTTATGGTTCAGTTAAGGTTGTTGTTAAAAGATAAGTTGGACCTTACAGGTCAGACAAAGTCTTCCATATCTTTATTGTCACCTTATGATTTGATAATCACATCTGATGCATCCACTGGAATTTAAAGATTTACACAGAGATCTGAAGAACACTGGCAAGACTGTGTGGAGCAGCGTGGCCGAATGACAAGGGCACTGTACTCAAGATCTAAAGATCATGAGTTCAATTCCCAACCATGGTCATGTATGTGCCTTGGGAAAGCATTTCATTTATATTTTCCTCAGTCCACCTATCTGTAAAATGGGTACCTAACATTGTTAGAATGATAGTAATCAGCGCTTGTAAATGGCAGCAGCACTGTATGCTCCCCAGGGAGCTGAGAAATTCCTAGAGTGATCAGGCCTTGCTGGGGTAATAATAGTGTGAAGCCGTATGAACAGACATAGCCAGCCTGCTTATAAACCACATTATTATTATCAATATCATATAAGACAGCTTTAAGCATGGCCCCTATCTGACGTAAGGTAATGACCACAATAGGTACAAGGGATGGAAGAATCCAGAATTGACATGATCTGACTGTGTGTATTGTGTAGTGACTGCAAAGGCATTATATTGTGCTGACAGATAATTTTCTCTTCAAACAACACAGCTTGATATTAGAAGAATGACTCCTTGCTAGTTTCTGAACCGGAGAACAGAACTCTGGTCCAGAGTGCAATGATGTTGTACCTGGAAACAAGTAACAAGTAAAGTTACTCACACTCTGCATAAGTATCAAGGAGGGACATTTCGCCATTAACCTGGACACCTGATCCTCATTCTCCTCTCTGGTTATGGTGCATGTGCTGTATAGCAGAGTACCTCCTGGTTTAAGGAGTTCTTCGGCCTGGATTGAAAATTGCAAAAGTCATAGCATGTGAGGAGAACATAATCTACACATAACATCCATGCTGACATATAAAGTCACACTCCAAATGACTGAAAGAGCAGACGACAACCTCATATATTCAAAGCACAGTGGAACTAACAGGAACACTGTTAATGCAACCACTGCGTAACACAATCTCCTTCTTAATACACTCCAATTCAAAAGTCCTGACTGCTTCATTTCTTATATACAGCATTCTGCATAAATCAACCTTCTGGTAACACACCCTGAAAAGACTGATTTGAGGGATGGATGTGTGGGTTCCACAGCAGTAAATACTTTTGAAGTTTTCTTTGAAACTTGGTTTCTTCTTGCAGTTTTGAGGAAGAGAAGTGGAGCCTAGTGGAACATTTTCTAATTGCGACTGTTTTTGAGCTTTCTCAATTCATGCTAAATTAACTTAATGCCATTCTCTCAGCTGGTAACACTGTGATACTAGCATTTTCCAAGAACAGAAATGCAACTTACTGCCAGCAAGAGTTTATGCTGAATGACAGGGTAAGATTTCAGCTGGTTAAGAGACATACTGTTCACATAACATGGTCGCTGACCCAGTGCACTGCATGGGGCATCAACCAGGACTCTGTCAAATGTAGCAGGAGGATAGGGTGGTCCACCTTCTTTGTCTGTGAAGAAAAATGGCATGTATGAAGTCACAGGCTGAGATGGTAGAAATATCTAGGAAGCTAAAACTGTAATTTTGTGTATAAAGATGCTGTCTGTGACCAAAATAAGCCTCAGAGGACTGTCTTCAGCATCTGTAAAAATAGAAAGGTGCTGTAGGCTTCTTGGGAGTTGAGAAAGTTACTGAATGATTTGACATTATGGTTAATGTAATAATAATGTGAAGATGGTGAGCAAGCATTTGCATAAATATGAGATTTATCATAAGACTCATTTTTTTTTACATTTTTACCTGCCTTTAAGTTATCATATTAAACTCAAAATTTGTCAAGAAAATAGAAATTGTATAAAAAGTGTGTCTTGTTTTACAAGTTTACCTGCAGCAGAATCTACAGCTTTTGTTGAATCAAAGGCATATATTTCTACACACTTTGATTTGACCTTTTCCTTCATTTTCTCTGCCCTTTCTTTGCTCTTTTCTAAAGCCACCACTCGTCCCTATGAACATGAAACAAAGCAGTAACACAAGCTGATAAATATAGTCATTTCATTAGTAAAACCTCAATCATATAGTGAAATAATAAGGGATAGTATGCATAAGAAGAAATGGGCAAATAGATTCTAATAACAAGTTAAGACCAAGGACATAAATGGTACAGAATAGAAGTAACCAAAAACTGCTAAGACTGGGTGGGACAACATCAATTAATGTGGAACAAAATATTAAGTCGCATACTGAGAACGCCTCGCACCAGTGTTATGTCATGAGGCAGACCGACCGGTGTCAAACTACATGACTACACGTGTTCGAACCACGCGGGCAGATCACAATTTAGAGGGACGGGGTGACTGAATATAGGTTCAGGGTGGGTCGCATGTCAGATTTCGGAGGAAGTCACTATTTGGAGGTCTTTCATATAGAAAAACCAATCTGTCATGAGATTTCAGGTGTAATCGAGAGGAAGTCATAATTGACAGGGTCCTATCTCGGAGGGTCCACTGTATTATTGATATCAGAAAACTGAGGTCCCCTGGCCATCAAAAACAGTGGAAGAAGTGGAAAATAGCAGAAGATTTAAATTCCTGTAAAACTCCTTGATAGTCATCTTGACAATAGGAGAGCCACCCTCATACTAAAGAGTGGTAAGAAATAGTCAGTGTTATGCATCAAAACAATTTCAGTTACATGATGTACTTTGATAAAGATCTGGTACCAAAACGGTGATTAAAGGAACAAAATGCTGGTTTTCTGACATAGTGACATAAAGGTAGAATCCCCAAATTAATACGAAAACCTGAAAGAAGAGAAAAAAAATTACTAACTTCATGTCCCATTTTATCTGCTATATGAGCTGTTTTTCCACCTGGAGCTGCACACATATCTAGTACAATCTCCCCGGGCCATGGGTTCAAAGCATAAACAGCAATAATGGAGGGTAGATTCTGGGGGGAGATCCAATCCAGGGGGATATCAGAAAGGGATGGAGCTTCATACAGTGGCTGGGTCATCAAAATGCCCAGCCCCTTGCTGTGAGATCAGAATCAATTATATGTAGTTAACAGCATGATGTGGCTACATTATATGTACTTAAAAATAAATACATATACACTGTACTTATAAAATTTAAAGGATGCTCTTGCTACTTCTTCAATATTATTAAGCACATTTAACAATATGCTGTGAACTGATCTGACCAAGCTATAATTTTGAAATTTAGAAACTGTTTCAGAATAGGGTTAATTTCATATAAAGGATATCATGCTAACATGTTTGAGTGTACACTGTATTTTCTCTCTCTACAGTAATAAAACATTTTTTTAAAAATTATTCTGTCGCATCCACTGCAAAGTGCTCCATTATTATGTATGAAGCCTTCACTATTTGTCACTTTGCACTGGGAATGAAGAGTTCTTTAAGCATTCAGGAAATCAAATTATCTAAACATGTAGCCTGCTCTGTCATGTGAACAGCTGTGTTATGTAAAATGTTTATCTCCTTATCCTTCGGTTGTTCAGGCTCTATTCTGTACGCATATCTCAAATCTTGCTTTTTCCCTACTTAAATTCTAAACACTGAACTCGTATTCTTTACCAAAAAAAAATGAAATTCCTCTCTTTCGTCTACGAAATATTAGTTAGAGCAGAGGGGCTGACAAAACTAAAATGTTTTGGGACAAAACTGCACTAGCCGTTTGACTGTAACCAAGGTTCATTTCCAATACCCCAAACCTGAACACCACTGAATTTAATACACTGACCAAAAACTTACTTTTCTTGACTGTTTATATTGAAGAGATCTGCTCTTGACACCATTGATATGCCATTTCCTACATGCAGTTTTTTTCCCTCATAGTCTGCTGCCAGGCCTTTGAGACATTTTCCTTCTAAATCAGCATACACTGACACCAACTCACCAGCCTTTAGACCTGGGTGAAACAAAATCATCCACCAACACACATCATGTATTTGAGAACAGAGCTAAGAAATCACCAATTTAAAGTGCTTCCAACAGGAGAGTTAGGAAGGTCTTCACTCAGTCACTGGGTCAAGGGCAAAGCTCTGGTTGTAAATCTCCTGACACCAATGAAATACAATAGAACTGACCCTCGGACCAGCTAAGAACTTTCAACTATAGGAGGTAAATTTAGTATTTTAAATTTTTAAATACGCAGCAGGAGACCAGAGCTTTGAACCAGTATGCAATGAACTTGAGTGTGTGAGGTTCAAGGTCGTAAGGTGCCACTGTACTACATGTCAAAAAGCACCTGTCCCAATTCCTGGGCTTTGACTAACTGAGAATTATTTAGCATCTAACCGACTAGTTTATGAAGCAAGAACACTGTAAATATAACCATTTGAATATGAGATGCAAAAATTATTGCATTGAAATACCTTACAGTCTGAGACTTTATCCTGAGCAGAAAATTCATCTTCCGTACCACAGACTACTGGACAGATTAGACAACAGTACAGCTGTATGATCTTATGATGATGTGATAAAAGTTCAAAAGGGTGACAGATGTGATCATGCCTGTCAAATATTAAACAATTCATACTTACTATGTGGTGCCCCCATAATGCCCTGCTTGTAGACATGGGCACCCCTTAACACTGCCATTCCACAAGCCATGTCAACCACTACAGTTTTGTCTTCCTACAGGTATCAAACAAAACAGGATATTCAAAAGGAAATGATACATGAAAGAAATGCTGAATGACAAATAATGTTCTTTCTGTAAGGAAGTAAACCATGACAGCCATCCCACAAATTCATCAAAAAACCCAAAAGCACAAAATCTGTGTCAGCCAATGAGACAAGTGTTTCAAATCAAGGCCGTCAGATTCCTTGATAAGTTTGATATTAGCTCAGGATCTCACTCTCACTGGTTCTCACTTGAGAGTTGTATTGGTAGTGAACCAGATGATGTATTGGCCAATTACAGACAATGTTTTAGCAATAGTCAATTAAAATCCATGACATTAAATGACTGTTTATCAGCATGAAATTATGCTTCCACCTAATCCTATGGTAACACTGCATTTTCGAGAAGAAGATTTGTCAGTTGAAAAAACTGGACACAGTTTCTCTATGGGATCAAAATGTAATAAGATCATCTCCAGAAATTTGATCCATGGATAGAGCACCATCATAATGTGATGTCATGGCTGATAAACAGTCTAATAAAAACAGCAGTATGCCTTAGGTTGCGGTATTAGTGATGAAGAATAAGAACTGCTTAGCTGATAACAGCTATTCTGATCACAGAGTGCAAAACCCAGGTGGCAGAAGCATTGTATCTTTTGTTTCATATTTCAAATGAATACAATCCATATGTGTGTGCTTTTAACAGTGCCAAAATTTCACACAGACTATTTTCTATCCATGCTTTTTTTTTCTCATCCTCTCATTACGGACAGCTTGGAAACTATGCTGCAATGCTTTTCACAGATACTGCTGCTGCCAACCTCAGGTAGATATGAGGAATTACTACTGACATCGTGACAGCCAATATCATTGTGTCATCCCACTGCAACATTGTGAACTGAAAATCAAGCTGTCTGAGCCAGGAAGTAAAAAAACTCTTTGACAAAAGACACGGTTTGCTGTTATTTGCAACTCTCAGTCTCCAACAACAGGTTTTGGCCTCTTAAATGATCTCAGTGATAAACATATGAAAAGTTAACAAGCAATAAATTTATCATCTAAGCATCTCTCCAGCTATGAATAATTATCCCATTAGCAGTTTCACAGACAGTATATAAAATATCTACTAAAATATCAAAACAGTTGCTAACCTTGAATAGTGAGAAGTGGAAAGATAAACCTAGACCCATTATTACCTTTTTAATATTTTGTGGTCCTCTGTTTTTTATAACCAGACACCTAGCCGCCAAGGGATGCAACTGCATCTCATAATCTTGCCTCTGATACTCTTCACATTGCTTTGAAAGAACATGAAAAGCATGTTTATAAATGCTGTGTATATGAATCAAGAAAACAATAAAGAGGGCTGAAACTACTTTTCTTGCCTTGCAAGTCTGCAAATGATAGTACATAATCTGGGTGTCTGGACATTAGAATGGCACCCTAGAGAACTATCAAACTTATGCCAAAGCACCCCTTCAGAATGGCAATTTTCAAAAAAATCAGAATATAAACTCAACATGAATAAAAAGGTTTCAAAGGTGTTCTCATGGATGGTATAAAACATTATACAATTGTAATGAGCTTATCTAGGTGTAAATTGCCATCTACAGTACTGATTTCAGGCAGAGTGCCTGCATCTTAAAATGTGTCTCTGAAAAGCAAGCATAAAACCAGAGTTGTCATAAAAGGTTTGAAAATCTGTTCCAATAATTTCCAGGTGGTCTAACTCTTTTCCATGATAACAAATATGAACATATTTGACCCTTTCAAAAAGGATAATGAAACTTTTTTATGTAGCTGAAATAGGCTAGCCAAAGCCTCCACATGGCTAAAACAGACTTGCACCATCCATTTTTGATTTACTTTAATCACAGTTCTGTTTTCCAATACAATGCTCGTCTACCAATAACTATAAGCATTACTTCGTCATTCACATTTTCACCTCACTCTAAGGCCATACAAAAACAGGATTGTTTGTCCTGGCTGACTGATTCAGAAAGGTAACTTAAGACCATCAAACAACAACTTTTTGTTGGGTAAAATTAATCAGTGATGGACAAATATTCACTCCAGTTAATACACAGAGTAATTCAAAAAAAAAATTATGAATTGCCAAGCCAAATTTCTACTTTTTAATGACTTTTCAAGGAGAGTCGACCAAGGTATTTTCCAGATTTCAACCAATGGCAATTCACCATGATTTGTCCAGATGGTCCAAAACTGCAGCAACCTTGACAAATGGCTTTGCAAATGCTTGTACTGACCCAATTTACAGTGACCCATGGGCCAAAAAAAAAAGTTTAGCAAAATGTATTCTTCCGGATTTGAACAATGCAATGTTGAAGTTCACTCTCTAGTAGCAAGTCACTTACTTTTGATAAATATGGAGTTACAGTTCTGATGATCTTATCTAAATCTACTGCATTTTCATCAACACGCAGTGTTGTGTAGAGTGGTGGGGATGTCAGAACTCTGAGAAGTCTTTCAAGGTGGGCTTCATCAATCTGAAAAGTGGAATTTATCACAATAATTAATAAAGGAAGTAATCTGCAGTCTGGATATTTTGCTTTGTCACTGTTGTTCTTTCAGTGTATGATACTGTCTGAGAACAGAACAACTTATAGTTATAAACAAATCTACAAAATCTGTTTCAATCAACATTATGACACATCATTCTTTTCTTCCCATTTCAGAGAACAACGTATTAAAACTAGGGCATTTCCAATACCAATTCAAACTCCAATTCAAAATCCTGCGATTGCTGAAAACAAAAAGGTGGCCTGTTTCACTGGCACATGCTATTCCTCACCAAAAGAGGAACAGCACCGCAGCAGGACAGCTATGAAAGACTTTATTTCTTATACACTTTCATCTATCAAATGTTGTCCTGAAGTAGGGGAAGGGCTATGATTCAACACTGACCATACCAGTCTCAATCTCTTCCTGCCGTTATGTTTAAAACAACATCCGAATAAAAATGTCAGGGCGCAATTAAACTAAGAACATATTCCTTGGCCAACAAATTCTGAATTAACCATGAAGCAACATGATGATCATCTGAAGGGAATAGCAGACATATCATATATTAGGCTTGCTAAAGAATGTCAACCATTTTCCTCCATGATTGAAACATGATACAGTCATGGTCATCTCTGCCTTCTTCCAGACGTAACTGGTACCATCATATAATCACTTTTTGTCATGTGAAATTAATCAGGGGTTTAAGAAGTTTTCACATTGGTCAAGAATCAACTTGGAAATAGCAACAGAAATTTTCTTTTAAATTTCCTGAATTTCAAGGTCTTCGGCAACTCTGATAAAAGCATGCAAGTATAAATCTTTATTATCAATGCTTACAAAAGAGTGTCTGAGGGCTTGATATACATCCAGTTGTAGTTGCAACTTGTCCATCCTGGAGTGAATCACTGTAACCTGAGGCTACCACCAGATTTCACTTTCAGCATGCAAACCAACAAAATAATGAAATGAAAGCAAACATCACTTGGAATGTACAGTGGAAAAAAAACAATATTAAGACAACAGCAACTATCTGTTGTTTCCATCCATGGGCATCTGGTTGAGCAAGGACCACTTTATTTTTAAGATAGACTACATCAGAACTGTTAACATAATAATGAATCGGAATGGAAGAGAGATAAAACTATATCTCTATAACTCAAATGCCAAATCATGTAGCTGTTTAACATCACTGTATGAGATTATCAAAATATCTTACAATATAAACAGAGGACTTAATTTTAACACTAATGCATGGTACATATTTTCCAAGTCTTGAAAGCATGGACTTCTCTGGCATTCAGGGAAAAGAGACACAGCTCCTGTAATAATGAAAGTCAATAATAGACTGCAACCCAAACTCCATCTGTCTGATACAGATTATAAACATCTTCTGAGTCTGTACTCTACAATTCTCAGCCCTGGTGGAACCATTTGAAATTACACTGAAAGAAGAGAAAGTTGAATTAAAAGAATACATTGGAAAGCAACAAATTTGATTACAGCACAACATTTCAGCACGTTCCTAGCCTTAACACTGGTCTTTCGCTATCTTTTCTTTGTCTGTTCACCTCCTCCCCCACTCATTACGTCATTTCCAACACAATGGAGCCATGAAAGTCAAAACAGATGAAAATGAACAAAGAGATCAAATGTACAGGGAGCAGGCAGAGGCTATACAGTGGGCGGTGAACAGTACGAGAGCTGTTTGCTGACTATGTAGCATGATAATGACAGGATGTTATTTTTACCCTGATTTACCTCTAGTGGCCATACATTTTCAGTCTCTGCTTACCAGATAAATAAGGTAACAAAATCAGTTGAAAATAATTTACCTTATTTACTTTTCAGTAAACAAACGACTTTTTTGAGGGATTCCAATCCCTGTTCTGACAAAAAAACAACAAGCATCTTCCTAAAATCCAGCAAATAAAAACAGATTCATTTCCATTGCTATCCAGATATGCAAAATTTCAGTCTCATGCTGGCATCAATGGTCATTCTATGAGCTGAAGCTCAAGGACACCGACCAAAGGCAAAGCAAAGCAATGACCAAGAAAACATATATTGAGATGCTAAAGTGTAAAGAAAAAACAGATTGGGATTTAACTCTTGTAACAATATGCCTCCATTGGTACAAAAATGCCTGGTGATGCCAGCTGATTAGGCCCTGTTACTGCTATGCCATTAATATTAGGTGGGTACATCTACTATCCATTTCTCTCAGTTGGGAAAGATAAGCCTGCAAAATCTGATGCCTGCATTAGCTGCAAGTGTTGGTTAGTGTGGACAGATCCAACTTCCACACCATAATGTTTGAGAATTGTGAAATAATTTGATGGAAAACCATATGGCACAGACACTATTTTTGCAACTACAAGAATTGTCTATGCCATATTATTTATCATATTACTACATCTTAACAATATTGTCCATCTTCCCATCAGACTATTGTGGGTGCAACAGGTCATCATAGTGATTGTATGAAGGCTGAAATGTAAGGCAGACAGTCAGCAAAAAAAACAATGTCTGGAGATAAATGAAAGGAAAGAACAATTTTTTTTGTAGAATTCTGCGATTATTTTTGTTTCATGTGGGGCTATCCCCTGGAACAGGACTGCTCTTGCACTAATGTAGTTTATTTAGTCATTTAGATCAGTCCTGTTCCATGATTATTACACATGTGGTACTGTTTCCTGAAGGCCGTACAAGCTGCCAGTCAGGTCAGTCTATAAAGGTGTAAACAGAGTTACTTCGCTTTCATTCATTCGTTTTAGGTTCATAAATGAAAGGTACAAAATAACTAATGAATTAGAGCCTGACAAAGAGAGTGGGTCCATTTCATTTCGGGGTCCTGGCTCTCATGTTTTGTATAGGTGAATGGTTTTAGTGCTGCACTAAAGCTGCCTTTGCTTTGTCTCATGCTATGGCGTCACGTGACGTTGTAAGCAGTTTTGTTGTTTTTTTAGTTTTACCGAATAAATATTTCATTTACCAAAGTTTTTTTTTTTTTGTGAGATTATTATGTACATATTTTGAATATTCTGTGTCATCTAATTGATCTGTTTTTCCACAAGCCTGATGGTGAAAACAATATCAAAATTTGTTTAAACCGTGACTTACCTCAATGTGATGACAAGCTGTTCCTTTGATGATAAAGGTGTTCTAAAGTTGGTTCTTATTTTTTCAATCCTGGATTCAACTTTCTCAAGTAGAGTTTGAAATGTCGAAGGCTTCGTTCTCAAATAAGAGAGCCATTTCTCCTGTCTTCCAAAACTTGACTGATTAAATGGTGAAATTCACCATATTTTTCTCTTGTCTTATACATACTGTGTACCCAATATCAACGCTTTCTCTGCTGTTTGCGTTTAAGCCAATACAACAATATGAGCTTGGTTGCTGGGTCCATGGCTGATGGAATAGTCAAACAAAAAGCTACACTCCTAAGAGATCATCAAAGAAAATGAGCGAATTCACTCTGTGTCAATCATTCACTTTGATGACCTCCCAGGTTCTTATGAAAAAAACAAGTGAATGAAAGCAAGGTAACTCTGTTTACAGTGTCCTAAGTCAAGACGGGAGTACCAACCATCCTGCCTGGTCAGCCTGGTGTGCTCGCCAGGTCCATACTTCATACTATGCCATCTATGCATGAGGCATTTTAGTCTAGTCGAGGATTCAAGTGCATTACAGGGATAATTCTGTGGGCCATTTTTCTAATGAAATGTTGGTTTTGTTTTGTTTGGCCTAATATAGATCTAGTCTAGGTCTTGGTCTACTCCAGTTTTAATGAGATTCAAAGTAGCCTTCATGAAAGTTCAATCATTCAATGCGTAGACTATCTAGCCAGTCTATAGACAGTCAGTGTATACTAGACTAGTACTACTCATACTGTCAAGATCCGGGATCTCTGCAATGATGTTGTTAGGGGTTAAGATTCAGGGCAGGGAGATGCACTGAACTTAAGGTTTACCTTATGTTTACCCATATTTTTTGTTAATAACTTAGGAGGAGACTGCGAACCTCTCGATGTTCACATGGAACCATGAGAACGGTCAGCGTGAATTGGTCTAAAAATAGAAGTTGGCTGTTTACATCTGTATTACCACTCAAGTTATATGCTTTTTTCCTTCAGCCAGAATGATTTTTTTCCCTATATTTCCATAAGTACTACGTTGAAACTGATTTAGGGAAAAATAATCTACATTTTCACTGTTAAAAGAAGAAAACCAAGCATTCACCCACATTTACCCTATATTTCATGATTTACCTGAACAACTAATGAAAAGCTATTTTCTCTACCATTTATACTACTATGGTGGAAAATCACTGTAAGTGGCAAGACTGGTTTACATTAACTTTATTTGACTTTGTGCATCCAAGAGTGCCATTTCTGTGTTCTTCGTCATTTCCCTTCACGTTTCCTTCTACGTATAAACAAAGTTGACCAATCGCGTTCCGCCAAATGTACCGGCTCTTAGTGTAACACGGTTATATGAAGACAAAATACAACAACGACAACGTGTTATCTCAGGTCAGAAAATTCCTAGCTCTTCCATAAAGCTACAAACAGCTTTCCATTTCAAGTAGTATCGTTGTGCGTTACTTACAGGATTCCTGCACTTTTCCATATTAGACTTATCTCACTCCGTCGTTTCACTTTTTTCCCGATCAGCTGATTGATTGTGGCGAAGAGTGGAGTTAACACTAACAGTGTGGCCTTGCGAAGTTGCCAGCCAGTGAAGTGATCTGTGTCAGTGTCGAAATTTCCTAGATTAAAATATCGACGCCAGTATTGCTGCTAAACAGCTCGGCATGACAAGCAACATGAAGTCTTTAATTCAAGTAACAGGGATGATCTCACTGATGGCCATCCTATTTTTGGCCTCCACCACCGATGCCAAAAAAGATGATAGGGATTGTGAAGGTAAGCAGTTAAAGCAGTCATGTGGTTGATAGTCTAGATGTAAATTTTGTTAAGATCTAGAATAGTCTAGCTAGATCTAAATGTTGGCATTTTTTGGCACAGTGCATTTGTAGCTAATGTAATGCCCTTGCCGCATGATCCAGATTCAGCCAACTTATATTTTCACCTTGAAAATTGCTGCTCTTTTTTTTGACTGTGAGTGTGTCGCCATCAACATGTGATTGTGAAGGAATTCAATAATCACTTTAGTTTTTAACTGCTAAAGAGATAAATCTAGCATACTGGTAAGTGCTCAGATTTCAAGGTTAGTCTTTAGTCTAGCTGTTTATTCTAAAAGTACAGGATCTATCTAGATCTAAGCCACATTCTATTGTTATCTTGGTGGCATGGGATGTCGTCATGCAGTCTAAGAGTAAGTAAGGATTTGCAGTGAAAAATACAGCAATTTGTCCACAATTGTCCCAAAATTTTAATGCATCATGAAAGAGAATTCATTTGTCTATGAATCGAAACAAGGAACACATGTCTGTAACAACCATTTTGAAAGGATTTATGTCTAATCCTAGCCCACAACATGCACCTGACTCGTATCATTAAATACAGTAAAGCGGGATTATTTTAATAGGGTTCTGACGTCATTCAACCAGAGAGGGGTCACTTCTTGGGCTGTTCCACCAGGTGGAATGTATGTATTGTCGTGATTGGCAGCAGGGACTGGCACACCACTCATTGTACCAAACATAACCCAGACTAGCACTTAATTGTTATGCAAATTTGTATTTAGACATTTTAGATCAAGTTTTGCGCTGTCTTGTGATGTCAGATAGTCAACCAATGAGAATGATAAAAAAATATGTTTGTCAGCCATTCTTACTCCATTCATAAATTATCACAGTGTGACCTAGTTACGTGATCAGTGAACTACTACAGAATGATTGTGAAATAGATCTAAGAATGATCCTGAAAGACTATCAGAGTGTAACCGGGTGGAAAGGCAATACAGTGTATAGTATTCTTTCTCTTATATTTAAGGGGGAGGAAGGTGAGCTGAGTCAGATAATTTTTCAGATGTTGCATATTATTTTAAGGAAGTGTGTCACCAGGGATTTTACCAAATTACTGTGAATGATCAATTTGGAGAAGAAGGACCGAAAAATTTCTGTCCCTGCCGGAGATCGAACCAGGGTCTCTCAGCTTGCAAGTCTGAACGTGTTACCACTACACTACAGGGACGCTAACTTCACAGCAATTTAATTCTTAAATACGTACTGCCTGAATCGGTCCCTAACTTCCACGTGTGAATCTAGTGTTCACCCTTGACCCAAAAACACTTCCCGACTGCTCACAAGAGCACAGATTTTTGCTGCGCATATTGATCAACAGTTGCAAACTACAATGATAGTGCAAACTTTATTTGCAATGGATATGAAAATCACAGCAGGAAGTGCTACTGCTCTTTGCTGGAATAACACAGCAATCAAATGTTCTGTTGTCCCACTAACCACTCCAGTAGCTTCCAGAGAACTTTCCCTCACGCCTGGGTAAGATTCAACAATTCAACAAGATTATTAAAAGTGAGGTCAGTAATTTTTTTTAAAAAATGTTAAAAAGTAATCACGACTATCACCATTTTGACAGGATTCAAAATTTAAAATAGCCAGTTTCTTACATTAAAAGTCCACAAATCCATGAAATAACAAGTTTTGATAATAGCAAAAAACATACTACTATAACGCACACCAAAAGTGCCATACCTTACACATGCGCTGGCTCAAATTCCGGATAAACACATATGCACATGGTACAGCATAAAATGCCTCATAAGAACTGATGCCTGGATGATAATTCTGGGCATTTGGGGAGTTTTAGTGAGCATAAGAGGATGTTTAATCCTCTCCTTCCTTGCGCAGAGGACAATGTGAAAGTGAAATATGAGTCATGACAATCACCAAACAAGTCTTCATCAGGGTGCCTGTATATATATATATTCAAACCTGTAACCCCCATTGTTCCCAGCATGGAGTGCAGCATGCTTCCAGCTCTACATCCCTTTCTGGGATTACATAGCAGTGAGCACCCCACCTCTCTCTTTGTTGAAAGGACCACTGATAAGATTACAATGTAAACACAACATATGAATAAACACAACACTGAATACTCTTACACCACCATAGAGTGTCCACTCAAAATTGCGTGACTAAATGACATTACAGTACTTGTTTCTTCCTCATGATTGTTACCTGAGAAGGGAGATATGCTGTACATTGCCACTTGCTGTTTTACCTAAGAATACACTTTCAGTAGGTCACTTCAGATGAGTGGTTGCCTTGGGCAGTAACTTCAGCAAGGATGATGATGAGTGAATATCAGTTGAAGAGATTAGGGGGGACATCAGAAATGATCTGGATGAAGCTTAGTTTTGGATTATTCAACTGCAATTTTATATTCTTTTATTTAGGAAATTTCTTTTATATGCCTCTATTTCAGTGTGTATTCAGGCAATTGAAAAATTCAAGAAAGATATCCCAGATGAAGTAATGAGCAACCCAGAAAAGCTAGAGCAAGCATTTCGCAAATTCTGCAAGAAACTACCCAAAGGAGGCAAGGAGAACAGATTTGTAAGTAGCTTCGGATCATTAGCTTGGTCATCCTGATTTAAACCAGTTTTTAAATACAGTGGAGCATAAATAATGTGAACACTTTAGGACCGACCAAAGCATTCTTATAATCAGAAATACTGTACATATTTACCATATACATACCATTAGAGAACAGATATTTGAGACCAAAAATACTATACTCAGTATCTGTGTTCATGTACTAAGCAAGTCCATATTAAGTGTGCACTACTTTACATGTAGTTTGAATTCAGATTGCTGTGGAGGCCCAAAGATTTCTTTATCAGAGGGGTAGGATTCTAGATAGGCAAAAAGGGTAAGTTCATATTTGTTGTGCAGGGAGTTCAAAATGGCAGCTCCAGAGTGTCATATTGGGCTCTGAGATACTGACTTGGTATTATTAAGAGAACTTCCGTGCCTCAGAAGCTCCATGTGAACACAAAAAACTGGATGATTCCCTGCAAATTCAGGTTTGCAAAATGCTTCTCCAACCTGTGTGTGATTGAAGATAAGATTTTACATAGCCAACCCATTAAACTTCTAAGTACATCAAAACCCTGATATACACTCACCCTCCTAACCAAATCAGAAGGATGTATTAACTGGAGTGGTTTTTGCAAGGAACAAAATAGTTAAGACTTTTGAATGGGTATGCTAAGCAGGAAAGTGATCTAATCAATGGGTGTGTTAATATGGTTAATATGGTTCCACTGTAGCTGAATGTGTAGGCATACAGTTATGACAAAGAGGTTTGAGATCGCCTGCCAGATTGATATACCTAAAATACCTTCCTAAAATTCTAGTCTTTATTCAAGGTCATATGAGTTAGGGGAGAAATCATCCTCCTCTCCNCCACCACCACCAAATCATAAATATGAGGAGAGGATTTGTGAATTTATTATTTTATAAAGGAATTTTGAATTTTCTCAAATAATGCAAACTTTGAAGTGTAGGAAAGGAGAGGAGCTTGGTACGAATTCAGTGCATTTTTAGGGAGATTTTGAAATTTAAGGGACAAATTTTGCAGTGAGGAGAAAACACTGAGAAATGAATATTGCAGGTTTTAATTCTGCTTTTAGACCAGTCAAAAAATGCATCATGCATGCAGGATATTATGCCTTTGACTTTTGCAGTGAGAAATCTTTTAAAGGTTGAAACTCCATATATTGCTAGTAAAGTCACATTAATCCTATTAAAAATCCAGTGTTAAAAATGTTCTCAATTCACAGTGTTACTTCGTTGGAGGAACTGAAGATGCAGCCACTGGCATTCTAAACAATCTGCTCCGGCCTTTGAGCTATCATCTGCCAGCAGCAAAGATATGTGAAAAGCTAAAGAGCATGGACTCACAGATCTGTGAGCTGCGATTTGGTGAGTATGTCAGACAGTGATGGCAAACATCATAACTATGGTTTGGCTTCTATTGTTAACAGGCATTTCTTCAAAATTATGACTTATCGTGTTTTTTAATTTCTCTTTTGTGGTCATTTACACAAAGAAATGATTCACAGATCAAATGAGTGTGATCTTTCGTGAAAGGTAAACTGTGGCTTGATTTATTAATGCAGCATTCATCAGGTGGCCAGTGCTTAACACTTTGCGTACCAAGGTCACAATATTGTATCCAGTTTTACTTTACTTTATTGTGCCAGCTGAAATCACACAACTTAGTTTATCACAGATTTACGCCATGAGGAAGGCCATTAGGCTGAATGAACAGTTAACTTAGCATAGCTGTGGTACACAATAGTCAAAGTTAAATAGGGAAGTAAACTGCATTTTGTTTAGATTCCATACATCATCATATACTACCTGATAACTCTACAAAATAATATTCAGTTTTGGTACTATCTCATTCATGTTTCCAATAATTTTATTATTGTTTAATATAAAATATAATATTATATAATATAATATTAGGTACCCCAAACTGATTTTCAGTAGTCACAATACACAACTTTTGTTTAGTAAAATGAATAGAACTCACTTTTCTAAGAATTTTGGTACCTTGTTCATGGCTCTAGCTCAATTTTTAAGAAAGTTATGACATTTTGAAATTTCATAAATATGGTTCATTCGCGCATTGTGTCGGGAGGCCAACTTTACACACCCATATCTCAGAAATTTATGGACACATATGAACAAGACTTGGTGGACAGAGAGACATTTTTATGGATAACAGACTCAATTTTTTTCAGGCTCCTCACATGACAGCAAAGTTGTTGTTTATTACATTGAAAATGGGAAAAATGCAATTTTCACACATTTCCACAAGGAAGGTAAAAACGTGAAAAATTGGCGAACTCCAAGACTTCATAAAAATATAACTAATAAACTTACAGGCATAAATCTGGCATCATTCTAAAGGGAATTACAAGGACTATTAATTTCATGTGAAACAAAATGGATATTTTGAAAATAACACCCCATACTCTAGGTCACAATCTACCCTCCAGACAAAAAACTAACTGCGACTGATTGGAACATTCCATCTTGACGTGGTTGCGCAGTGTTTATCTTCTCAATGACTTCACCCACACATGTCCATTTAAAATAATTCAAGTTTCTATTATGGTCAAATAATGTGTTAATTCAAAGAAATTTAGGATTGCAAAGTTTTAAAGTACAAACAATCTTGCATTCTTTTGTCATCCTTTACTCTGACGCCCCCACCTTGGGTTAGCCCAAGCTTGAAATTTGACCTCATTCTGTGATTCATGTGTCCTCGTTTCGTAAACATGGCCGCCATTTCGATCCGCCCGAATCGAGGATTTTCATGCACGAATAAGTCAAAATCTACCCTTAAAACTGCTAATATTAAAGAAAATGAATGTGTGCATCGATAGTTCTAATCATTCTCTATCGTTTGGTGTAACAAATTTCTTGTAAAAATGAAAAGAAAAATATAACTTCGACGCCAAACATTGGTCCGACTTGCGTCGAAGTCGGGCAATGTTGACCGATGCCATGGATTTTATTCGTCTTTTCGTGGCATGGAGAATCTGCGCCAGTCAGGGGATATCGGTGAAACTTTCGAATTCATAAGAAAATTGGCTGATCTTTCATTTGGTGTGCTTAAAATTTTGAAAATCGCACTAGAAGTGTGATTTTTTTGGTCATTTTTTCCGAAAAAATACCCTCATTTCTATAATAATGGTCGGATCCAAACCAAATTTATACGAAACTAAACGTCATTCTATGCTGCATCAATTTATCCATGTTCCGGGCCCATTGTTTACACGGCGCAGATTCTCCGCCGGGGAGAAGAGAGGTGGGGTCGTCCGGCGGCCGATAAAACGACTCCCGGGTTCAAAATGTACGGTCTTTTCAAACACATATAAATCTATTTCTTTATTGAGATAGACAAAAATGAATACAACCATTGAAAAGATCTTTGAATAACATTTTATTTCATATATAATACATCATAGTATACCAGTGGTGACTGGGATAAAAATTGAGGTGAACATGAGCAATTTCTGATCGTTCACCTCTCGAGAGTCGCAAAACTCGGCAGTTTGGGGTACCTAATAATATAGTATTATCAGATTCTTTACAAGGGTTTCCAGGCAATGTGTGTCACAGCAGTATGTATATTTTCTATGTGTATGTGTCTTTTCTTCCTCAGATGTGAAGCCTGATTTTACAAAGCTGAACAAAATGAGAGTTGGAGAACTCAAGAAGATTCTGTCCAACTGGGGTGAAGACATGGCATGTAAAGGATGTGCAGAAAAAAGTGACTTTGTCAAGAAGATCAAGGAACTTCTACCAAAATATGAACCAGAAGAGTGGAAGAAGGTGCAAGCGGCAGAGAAATCCGAGTTATGATAGAGAGCAAATTTTTAGGCATTGTGTGTGGCAG
>JAWQUT010000037.1:671257-686801 GCA_033807755.1 Ellobium chinense | reverse complement strand
AAAAAATAAAAGCCTTCCACACTGGACCAGCCAATGCCATACTTTTCATTCACTTAGCAACACTGTTTTCCAATTACAAAGCTCTTTACACCAAGCATATCTCTGTCCTTCATACTTTAGAGCCTCACTCTCAGACCAGGGCAAAATACAGGATTACTTCTCCTGGCTGGCTAATTCAGGAAGGTGAACTGTCACACTTTCAATACTCAGATATTATGCACATACCTGTAGTCAGCAAACATAGTGATGGTATCAATGTCGTGAAATTCTCCCAAACCCTTGCCTTCACAACATCCCCAGATGTCACCAATCAAGATCTGCACTCTCTTGAAAATGCCAACTGCCAGGGAAATACAAACCAAGCTATTTTAACAACCATAATGTTATCACATCAGACATGTTCAGTTTCATATGGCTTGAATACCTAGTAAATCTCTAAGTTATACCATTCCCATACCCCAAATGGTACATCATTCTTTCTAAACTGTAGGCCTGCAGTCTTTAAAACATATGCTTAATTGCACTAAACTTCATCAAATTCATCAGCACCTGTATTTCCTTGAGATGTTTTCTTCATGTCCACTTCTCTAGATCAATCAGCCTTCATATGTTATGCTATCTGCCAGGATCAATGGAGTACACACAAGGATGCCCAATGCACCGTGGAGTCAATCCCACACCTAAGTAATCCCAAATAAGCAACACCCACCTTTCTTCCCTTTATACTCTGCCACATCTTGAAAGCTCGGGAAGTTGTTGACCACCAGCTTTAACAATGTTTGAGCACTCTTTTCAGCTTCCTTGATGACATTGGCAAAACTGCCATGAAATTTCTGATTTGACAGAGATAAAACAGTTATAAATCAATCTAAGGTTTTCTGAATAATTACCAATACATATGTAGGTACTACAATCCACCATGCTTAATTGCAATCTGGATTATCACAACTTCCACTTTACATTTTCAACATAATAAAATAATGCTACATAGTATATTGTTATATAAAAATTAGTGGGTAATTGCAATTCCTTTTAATCACAATTTTTTTTGGGGGTGTTCCTGATAAGTTGTGATTAAGCAGAATTGACTGTATAAGGAACACTTTCTAACTTACTCACTCACTCACAATTCTGAATACTTATCATTCTAAGTCTTTTTACTCATGCTTTCATATATGGCAATTAGTGTCTGCCCAACTTTCTTGTTTTATTCTGTTTTCATTTTCAGTAATCACAAGTAACTGTACTTTTCCATAGCTCCTCAGCCAAATGGCTCTCCATTCTTTCATTGACTATCACCAGTAGCTACTTATTCATTTCAAAATCAGTCATCAGATATTTATGAAACACCTACTTCCAACAGGACTTTTCCAGCTTCGTTAAGCCCTTTTAACCTCTCCTCCAGCAAGGGAATGTTGCACTCTGAATCAGACCGAAATATTTTCTTCACAGCCTCAAGATCCATAGAAGCGTAGTAAGATGGAGCTGTGAGTTCGACACCCTCCTGATGTAAACAAATATGATAACAGTGCATGAGAATCCCAAGCCACTAAATTTCAATACCTAGTGATAATGGTCTTTTTCCTCAGAACTTTTTAACCCTGACAGACAATGTCGCTGCTTAAGTGACAAGAAGTTAATACCATCTGTGATGGGAATTGCAGCTCCCACATTAAATCCATGGAACATTCCATTCTGTCTCTAAGAAAAGAAATTAGGATCATAGCAATGCTGATTATCCATAAAATGTTTTCGATTCTTCCTTCATGACCTGCAAATCTAGGTGAAAAATCTTCAAGACTTCTGCTCCTGGCAAAAGGGTATGAAATTTACCATGAAAGCATAACTACTTTGTGGTTAGTGTTCAAAGCAATAATCAGAGATAAAGAATCATTGGCTATCATGTTCAGAATGCAAATTCTGAAAAGAACAGTCTTCAATTACTTACATCCAATGCTCGATTCATCGCAGCAGCTAATGCCCAGTAACCTGTGTGTTCCTTCCCTTTGTACTTCACAACATATTTCTCTGTCTCCTTCTCAGACCAGAAAGAAAAGTTCAACACTGCCGACACAAACACCCTGAGAAAAAGAGTACAATACAAATAATGCCATTTTTTTTTCTGTTTCTGAAGTTACTTTCACTGTTATAACAGAGTCAAACTATGCATAATAATGATAAAATGATTGGTTCCAGTTGAGAAATAAAACAATCCTGCTCTCCAGTCCTGTTGCTCATACCATTATGGTAGATATATGCCACATATCATCACATTGGAAACCCTTTGCACATTCAGCATGATGGCCACAGGGAAGTTCAAACTTCTAGATGTGTGCTGAAGCAGATCAGGATCTTTTCACTTTTAAAATATGAAGATGGCATTGATATAAAAATAAATCAACACCCTCAGTAGGTGCAGCCAATCGTCAGGATCAAGAGTTTATGTAAATTAGACCTAATGAAACGGGTCAGATCTCAATCACATCACATACAATGATATATGCACAAACATTTTTGCCATTGTTTAATTGAAAACTCAAGTATTCACTCATCAACTTCACAACTTGATAGAACTGAACAAACTTTAAATGCATACCAGTTTACCGCATCCTCATCCATGGTCTGAGGGTTGAGCTCATGACCTCTCCACATTTTCACATTGAAATCTCCGGTCTTCACTTTGTCATACAGCTGAAGAAATAAAAGTATATCTCTGACATGAAAAGCTGCAATCAAACATGATAAAAGAGCAACAATGTATTATTACATGAAATCTGGGCCCTTTCTCTCCTTTGCTTTTAGAGGCACCATGCAATATTTTAGCCTAGGTCTGATAACTATAATAAGTAAGGAACCACTGAAGGCTGATGTTTCAGATTTACAGTAGTTCTGTGAAAATCTCCTTATGGTTATAAGTCAGAATCATTCTTTGTTCTCTGGTCAGATGCTGATAAGGTATTATGACCAGACTTGTGACATGCAAGGAAATTTGCCTAATACTTTTGTGTCTGGCTAATGAAAACTGCTTACACTTGTCAGTTTCAACTTCTGAACCCAGACCAGTTATGGCAAACCAAAGCATAACAATGAACAAAGGCTTACAATTTTAGCCAGCTTTTTGACACCCTCATCTACAATAGTAATATCCTTGCTGTTCTCAGTTATGAAGCGACCAGCTTCACGTGGGCCCATGACACCTTCCATGACTATTCTCTGGCTTGTTCCTGTTGATATCCTTGCAACAAATGACCAACCCTGCAATAAAAAATAACAACTTTTAGTAAAATAAGGCTTTGCCTTTTTATACACATGTATTACACGTCCTTGGTGAACATCTCTGTGAAGTCTTGGGCAATAATAGAGATCATTTCCACAGTTTGGGATGTAATGACATAATTTAAAATCTGAGACCCTCTTCTTCAAAGCACAGTCAACTCTGCTTGACTGCAAATTCTAAGAAACATGGAAACCAAAAATGCTGGGACTGAAAAGAGCTCCAATTATCTAGTGATTTTACTTCTAGGCCTGTAGAAAGTACAACATTCTGTAGGTAGCATTATATTTAAAGAGAGTTGGGATTATCATTATCATCAAACAGAAGATGTGGTTAAGCAGACTTCAAGTTAAAGATATAGCACTGCAACTGCAAGACCTGAAAATGAGTGTTGCGTGAACTGTAACAATCTGACAGACTGCCAGCCCTCTCCTGAAATAGCTTTAACTTGATGCTGACAGAAGTCCCCAATCCCTAGGCGAAGCAAAAAACACTAGATCTAGCACAAACATTAAGCCTGATACGGTAAGAGCGGGTGCTCAGTTATTGCAATTGGAAGTTATGGAGCCTAGTGTCTATCACAGATGTGGAATACTGCAGTTAACAATTTAAACTACTTTGCAATAGTCTACTGTATCAGATAATAATCATCTAGGGCTCTCTGGTGTTATCAGTCATATTCACCAGCAGTGCAGCACAGACCTGTTATTGTCAACTTCACAGGTCTCGGGAAATATGTAAGTAGGCCTATGGGATGGATACTAATATATAGTCTAGGTCTAGGCCTTGCAAACATTTCATATGCTTGCGTGAACCTATGTTGCAAGCTTATGCAACAGTGTTTCTGAAAGAAAACTTGCAAAAGCACAGGAAACTGCCGCTGGTGTCGTAACGATAACGTCCGTCTTCGTTCACGCGTCGTCAACACTTGAGGTCAGTGGCAGTGGTGGTACTTCGTGTGACAGACACTCTATTTGACCACCTACTCTCACATACGCGTACTGTGCTTGCTAGCCTTACCTTTGTGATGTTTTTTAGCAAACCCCTGTGAATCTGTAACACTTTCGAGCGACAATTAATGAACATCAAGCTCTGAGGAATCCGTGTGGACCGGCGGAAAATGAAAGTGAAAGCGGAAATTGTCCGTTTTCGGATATTTTCGGTGGAGTTCCTCTTCGTCGTTTATGTCCAGTTTCAACTTTGTTAACAATAATATATCATATTAAATCACAAGGCTCGGAAACGGGAGAAGGGGAGAATCATATGGTCCTACCCCCCGCCCCCTCAACTTCTTAAACCACGAGAAAGGACTGGCAGTTGAAAATGTTGAGTTTCCTTACACAGTCGACTCCGCTTGATCGCCCTTCGTTTAATCACTGCTTCCACCTAATCCCTTCCCCATGGAACTGAATATTTCCTGTAAATGGCTGAGAACAGACATGAGGCATGGGAATTCAATTTTAGCAGAAGAGGTGGTAAGAAATATGGGAGTGGAACACAACATATAATCAGCTCCACTAAAATGCAATTTACATTTTATCCCAACATTTTTTTAAAGACGACAGAATTCTATTATTTCCAGAAATTTATAATCTGGATAATCGCAATTTTATTAAAGTGTAACTTTTTCTCATGCTCCTGTGGAGCATAAAAAAACTTTCATTCACTCTTCCTGTGGAATGTGAGGATAGAAATTGGGGGGAAGGGGAAAATGGGATGCAGAAAGAGATGACACTTCTGTTGCATTTAATAATGTGTGATGCTGAATTTCATAGCACCGAGTCTTTCTTCAGTTCAGGAATAAATACACCAGAATAGAATTTCATTACACAACCACAGCTTAACACTAATCTTCCGGTAACACAACCACCCATCTGAAACTGAAAGTCCAGATTACTGTATTTGTCCCATATACATTATACTTATTGTGAAATTCACTGCAAGCCAAAAATTATGTATTATTTTGTGATATCTGTAAGACTGATCTAAGCTAACTACTAATTCGTTTTGGGACTTAAAATGTGCTTAAGATTTAAGATTAGCACTAGTTTTGTATAAAGCATTTTCATAATTAGCATATTCAAGTACAGTTTACTGTATATTATTCTAGATAACATGCGCCTTTCTGGTGACACACCATAAGGATTCCCAGTGTTTTTGCATGTTTACAATACACCCGAACAAGCTTACAATGAACATCCTTATCTTGAAACTCTCCCCATTCCAAATCATGTTTCAAATCTTAAAATAATAGTCACCTAAGATCCTTGCTATGAATATTTGAATATATCAAAATAATATGAAACAGTTTAAAGTGATTTGTGAGTTTGATAAGTAAGTGTAGCTTAATACTCTTATCCATTTCATCATTTAACTTTCACCCATCGTCATCACCATCATGAAGTCTTCATCACCATTTAATTTAATAAATTTTGTTTAAACTAAATGCCTGTCTGGAAAAGATATCAAAATGTCAAATCTTATGGTCACCTGCTCTTAGACTGCAAATCCTTCATAGGTGCAGCTCAGGTCAAATGAATGTAACCTCATCATTCTGCCCTCCACAGGCAAACAGACATACTGTATCTACAGTTCTCCTGCATTTTAAGGCTCCTATTTGTTTTGGCCCACCTGGACGTATTGTACGCTTTGACAGAGGCAGAAATGCGAAACCAACAATCTGACTTTTTGACAGTAAATATCAACGTATCTAATATTCACAAAATGTTTCCATAAAGGCAAAACATCGTAATAGTGATCTACTAAGCAGCCAGGCATAGCAACGCAGTTACATCGGTTTGCCTTTGGAGGGCAGCATTGTTACAATCATTATCATCATCCATTATCACCAACTTCAGTATACATCAACTCAAACTATGGATAAACACAGTCTGTATGAAGTCTATACTAGAATGAAAGCAGATAACATGGATGGTTTGTAATATTGATGTTCTGTCCACAGTCCAGGTCATATGAGTTGGCAGACATTCTCTGCTTGTTTTAAATTTTTTAAATTTGTAAATCTTCAGAGAGATTTTAGGTTTTTCTCAAGTGATGCAAAATGAAAAAAGGGAAGATCAGTATCAGGGATGCCATTCACTTTTCATATAATTCTCTGAACCTTCTGCAGGATCATCTGGATTGTCATTTCATTGTAAACACATCTACTACAGTAATAACTGCAAAAATACACAATTATACAGACATTCCAAACCAATTGATTATGAACAAAAAACAAATAGAGCAAAAACATTTTCAAATTATGATATTTCAATTTATGAGTGTCTTGAACTAACGTCATGTAGAGACATATGTTAAGATAACATTCTCTAATTTCAGAGAATTTTATGAAGAGTGGCATCCTTGAGTATGTGTTCGGTATATATTCAGGGGGATTTTCAGATTTGAGGGGTGAATCATGCCCTTGTGTGGTCTGCAGAAAATATTTGTAATTTCTTTCCCTCTCTCTCTTGTGCATGTGTGTGTGCACAAACATGTGCGTGTGTATGAAAGAGAGAAACTGACTGCCTTTCTCTTGTCAACAAACATGTGAATGAGGAAAAAACATTTCCTTCATCAGCACACTGAAGTTTCTAAATTTCCAAAAACCATTATATCATCTCATATCAGTAATATCATGTAACTCTGATCAGCATTTGAAACATTATATATATTGCCCTAAACATGAAAATGAATTTCAAACATGGTATGTCAAAACAACCACTCCACAGTGACACAGCGTACACAATATATGAAGACCAATAGCAGTTTGAGAAAAATATGATCATTTATTTGCTTTATTTACCCATGTACATATGGCATAGCCTCATGATTAAATATGCTTTAACAAGGTTAACTTTGCCACATCATAAAGCTGAGTGGATAAAAAAGGACCTCTTCTGCTGTTGAGAATTTAGACTTCCTACTGTAGTGTTCAAAATTCTTCACAAAGCTGGGACAACAGGAGGTCATCATTCAAATCTGAAATGAGAGCAGCAAACAAGAAAATACACATCAGATCAAGGAGCAAACAGACAGAGTAAAAATTTTCATAACTCAGTTAACTCTTCAAACACAGCCATTGAAAATTAAATGAAAAAAAAAAAAATGAAAATACGACTTTATTTACCCCAAAGGGAATTTGTTTTACAGTGTCATACAATGTTATACATCTCATTCATAATTCAAACACCTATACCCATCATACATGTGAACACATAATATTACAAATGAAATACATAAGGGAGTCATTGCTGGTCACCAGCAGTGTAGCGCCCTGGTCCCTCCAGCTCTAAAGCCAGATACTCATTTACATCTGAATCGAATGAGGAAATGGAAGTGAAGTATCTTTTCCAAGGACATTACAGCATAAACCACCCAATTCACGAGTCAAACACATAAACCTTAGACTTGAAAGTTTTCAGTTTCTGAGTACGGCTCCCAAACTGCATGGTCACACCGTCTTCATTGTTCATACTAAAGATGAAGACTGAATTGTCCAAGGGATACAAGGCACGTGGAACACTCAGCTGTAATAATCATGTACCTAGCTTAGCTTGTAATGCACATGACAGATCTGTACATATCAACCCACTATTTTGCCTCACACAAAACCCTTTTAAGTTCACATGAAAGTCCCGAATCACCAAAGACTCAAGATAAATTGGCATTTTCTTTCTGGATGATCTGACAGGCTGCCACTTAGACAAGGAAAAGATAACAGGCCGTAATAAGACTGCACTGAGCCAGTGGGACTGGGAGCTGCTGCCTAGCATTACTGGTGTTAACCACCAAATCTGCTGCTAGGGTTTTACTTTATTGTAATTCTTCAAAATACAGTGTACAATTTTTCATGGTGCAAATTTACTTGAGATCTGGCCCTTCAGTTCAATTCATAACTAAAGCATGATGCACCTTTGGACTATGCATTACTGTGATATAGAGTGTTGAAAATGTCAAGATTTATGGCAGCAGCTTAAGCTGGATACAAATTTAGTCAAGAAAATCACTGAAACATATCACTATTTCATATGACCACCTCTGGAATATTGTAGGAGGCTAAAGTAGAGGCTCTTGGATGCAATTTGAGTCGTTTCATGAGCAAAGGTATATATACTGTTTATTAAACAGAATCTGAATGTGGTAATTAGATTTTCCGAGTAAGTCAAAGGAATTCAATGAATGCTACTGCTTGCACTTGTTTTAATATAACCTGTAGCTCTTTCAGGTTCCTCCAGCAATCTGCATGGTTGTGAATTATTTGAAACCGATGAAATGTCAGATGGATTATGTGTCTTCGATCCTTCAGGCAAGCTTTTATAAGACATAATATTAGTAGTTGCTGTAGGACAGTTACAAACTGCCCTTGCCCCACTTATCCCAAACTTAGATACTGACACAGCTACTGTCTGATTTGCTGCTAGGAATGGAAAAGGTTGCCTGAAGTTCTGGGTCACATTTGTAAGCTGGAGCAGTGATTCACTTCCACAGCCACCCCAGCCTTGTGAGAAAGGTGAGGGTGTTCTAAGCAAAGATATATTTTTTATTGAGCAGAATCTGAAAGTGGAAATTTGATTTCCCGGGTAAGTCCAGAGTCATAACATTACCATGAAAAATATTCCCATCTGCAGACTGCATTAATGACTTCAACACTGTTCAATGGCAGTAAAAACAGGGAAATGGGAATTTTAATAGCCAAACATTTGATATGCTAGAGCAGACTGGTTCCTTCCTCTTCGAGTTTGAAAGTGTACTAAATACAGTCGACGCGGTTGAATTGCCTTCCACTTAATCGCACCTTTCCCCAGAGAACCGAATTTTCTTTTATAAAAGTCACTGGATAATCACAACTAACTCTGGGTAACGCAATTCACTTCGGATAATCCCTGGTGTGATAAGCCCCCTCCTCTTCACTTTTCCTCTCTCCTTGACCTCAGCTATCCCAGATAATGCTTCTGCGTCAAGCGCCCCGCCATCCCCCCACCCCTTTCCCCCAAACCATTCCATCACCAATAGGCGGAGAAAGCAAACATATTGTGCTGAACCCGTGATCTGTTTGGTGGATTTTGGCTACATCAAAGAACGTGTCATGTGGATAGATGGTTGATCCCAAGCGCACCATCCTACTCTTTATTGTCTGCCAGGCTACTGTGAGGTGGCCAATGAAACAGGCCTTGGTGATCAAATATTCTTAGGCTACCAAACCATGATTTCTGTGACGGTCCCAAGCCCATGGAAACTCAGAAGGAAAAGGTTACTCCCCCCTCCCACTCCCTTTATGCAATAAATGACCGAAAATACCAACTCGGCATATTTGCAATTCTGCTTAATTGCACTTTTTCCATGATCCTGAGGAGCTGCGATTAAGCAGAGGTAACTGTACATGTAAGACAGAAAAAAGCTATAATTTCACAACACTGCTCTGATCCAGTTTTAAACTGACTTGGAAAGTAAGCAACCTGTTTCGGATAGAAAATAAATAAAAACTAACTCAAAGATTAGTCTAGGAAAGACATCCACATTTTCATATCATCCATGTTGACATAATGACATGAGGGAAGTTTGGAAAAAAGCAAGATCATGTGCAGCCTTTTCACTAGCATGAAGAGGCAAAATCTCTCGTAAAACTGTTGCGCCCGCAAATTTTTTAGTTCATGCATGAATTCCTCTGCTGTTATCAGATGTAACCTGAACTTCTGGCCAAATTCTACCACAAGTAGAATTTGATCTCATCTGTGGAGTACGAAGTTCAGTGTCACAGAAATAAGCAAGCACAGAAGTTCATATCAAATACAGTCTTCTTGATAAGGAGAATAAAACCATATCATGAATCTGTGAACCCCACTTACCAGTATCCCACTGAGGAAGTGAACTCTTTTGTAGTGGCTTGTCCTTGTCTCCTCTTGGCACACCAAAATCACCCCTTCCAAGCTGAATCCTGGAATCTCTGCTAGAATTCGCCAGAGACCTACTTCCACCTGTTTCATTTTCTGAATAAATGACAGAATCTCCCACACCTTTCATTTGCACTCTTGATGATGAATTTTCACTTGGTGAAACAACACTTGAAATCCTGAGGGGTCTCTTTGACAATACATTTACATTTTCATTATTTTCCAAGGAAGCAGAAGAAGCCAATCTAGGATTTGGTGTACTAATACCTTTATCTCCTGATGAGATTCTGCTTAAATTTTCAGCTTCACACATAGGTCGTTTTGCAGGTGTGACAAGTGATGGTGAATTTGATTTTGGCTGCATGCGCTTGAATGAAAATGTCTGTTTCGATCCCACTGTTCTGCATGAAGAATCGGTGGAAATCAATACAGCACCAGATCCAGTGTTCACTTGTGAGCCAGGACTAGCCTGCAAGTCAGAGACACACATTTTGGTCTTAAGAAATGCAGGCTTATCTTTAAAAGAATCTGGAATGTCAGATCCAAGATTCATTTCTAGATTCCCTTGTCTTAATTTTACAAACTGTTTTGTCATATCACTATGTGGTGTGGTATTAATGTAGTCAATCACATTTACTTCATTTGTCGTGGAAGATGAATCACAGATATTCTTCACATAATCTATCCCGTCACAAATACTGTCTGTTGGTGGACTCCATTCCTCATCACACAACTGGGCAATTATGTGATCATCATCATCCTCAGGAAAGGCACCATCAAAGTCAAAGGAATTCAATGAATTATTTTTTTTGTCTGTAGTACTATTGCTTGCACTTGCTTCAATATAACCTGTAGCTCTTTCAGGTTCCTCCAGCAATCTGCATGGTTGTAAACTGTTTGAAACTGGTGAAATGTTAGGTGGATTATGTGTCTTCGATCCTACAGGCAAGTTTTTATAAGACATAATGTTCGCAGTTGCTGTAGGACAGTTACGAACTGCTCTTGCTCCACTTATCCCAAAATTAGATACCGACACAGCTACTGTCTGATTTGCTCCTGGGACTGGAAAAGGTTGCCTGAAGTTTTGGGTTCCATTTGTAGGCTGGAGAGGTGATTCACTTCCACAGCCACTCTGTCCTTGTGGGAAAGGTGAGGGTGATCTGAGGCCAGTGGAAAATAGTGGTGTCCCTGAATGTGTAGCACTGCTGTAACCTTGGCCTGAAGGTGTGATAGAATGTCTGGGCCTCAACAAAGCTGGGTTACCTCTTGGCGTTGAAGTGAACGATGAACCTGAGAGAGATACCGGGGAAGTTAGGCTTGATCCAGCAACACCAGGAGTGAATCTGAAGGGAGATGAGAAACGATGACTTTGCCCTATTCTGCTGGACAAAGGAGATGCATCTATGGAGGGGGAAGAACCTCTAGCAAGCCTCTGCCTGAAATTCCTTAAAGATGCAGAAAGCTCCTGTTCTGATTCCACAATTATTTGTTTCAGCGATGGTATTTCCACAAAGTCTTTCATGCATGAATTTGTTTCAGTTGGTGGTGACTGAAATGAAACCCATGATCGTTTAGAAACCTCAGCATCTTTGTTATTGGAATAGATCAGGACAACATTCCCAGGTGTGACATTCAGGTAGTGGGTGCGATTTGATGGACTTATCACGCTCACCTTATGAGAAAAGAAGAAAAACAAAACAGAGATGTGAATCTGAGGGCATCATATGGCTTTAGTTCATAATTACCCATATTCACTCAACAAAACACCATTCTAAGATGTGGAACTTTGCAATGTTGTTTACAATACATCTTCCTTGGCTCTCCTTACCTGTTCCCCTCCTTTAAACATTTCATTGACTGTCATGCTCCTTACATGTTCCCCTCCTTTAAACATTTCATTGACTGTCATGCATTAATTGCTAAAAAGTAGTTCTGTCATATCAACACTCAGCTATGCAATTCTGAAGTTCTAAAAATGACTCCACCAGAACAGCCTAGTACAAATGAAAAAGAATTAATTGTTTCATTGGCATTTTTCACATTACGATTTAGGTGAAAATTTTATTAGTATTTAATTGCAGTGAACAATTAATTAAACTTAAGAAAGTCTAACATCTACAGCATATAAGCATATGCAGTGATAAACAACCATTCCATGATAAAGAACATGGCAAGGCTTGAGCAAGATTTTGAAAAATCAAATGAGCTATGAAAGTCAATAAACAGAATTACTTGTCTCAGTACAAGGACACATCCAATTTGCAAGGCTGATGCTGGGTCTTTGATGAGGTCTCGATGCAAGGAACCATTCATTTTACCTAAAATGATGAGAAACATAACCTAGTTATCAAAAAGAAAACAAATAATGCCTACAAGCAAAGTCATCAAAATGTCATATTTCTGAAATGGCCATCCTTTCATGACTAAACTGGTTAATGTTCAAAAGTTAGGAAGTGAAGAGGAAGATCACTCCCAAGTATCATGGCTGGAATGGTGGTTGAATCACATATAAATGTCCATTGTAAAGACCAACAGTAGTCCTCTGCCCTTTATCTGTTCTTGAAACAAACGCTATTAAAGCAAAGCGAATCAGGGAAAAAAAGACATGGAATGCAACTCTCAAACTGCATAGCCGTCTTTTACCACGAAAGAGTACCTCAGCTGTGAAAAAGATGTTAAAACTATAGTAACAGACTTGTGTGATGCCATTAACCTACGGAAGTGTAAACAGTATTCTACCACTTTTATAAGAGCCCTATCATCAGAAGACATGCAAAGACTGGGTTCTGGGACAAGTAATTTGATTTCATAGCATCAGCAAAGTCTGAAGAATATTAACTTCTCAAGTGGCCATTTTTTATCTGCAATATTCATAGCATCTATCTACCTGAGGGGTCTCTGATTACAAAACTAGCATCTGCCCCTTGCATGTCCAGACTTTCCATCACTCCAACAATCAAAGGAATCTTTCCTCTGTGAAGCAGCCTACGACTGGCCTGAAAATGTGAATAAAAAATCATGATCAACATAATTATATTGTCATAACAAGACATTGCACCAAGACACTGAGTTTTTTTTTCTTTTTTTCACATCAGTATTCTACCAGTTAGATTAAACTTTGTGGCAAATATAATCTGTAGCTGTTATAAGACTGCCCACTGTTAGTAGAGACTGATGACAACTCACTATCCCAACTGAAGGGTGATTTCTAATTTCTGTCCCTGTTGATAACGACAGCCCCATGTACTGTTTTTACAGACTGCTTTTCAAACTACTTTTGCTTTAGCATCCTTGCAACCAGTAAAATGAAAGTTCCTATATTATGGGCTATCATGAAGTTCATTATCTCACTTGTACCTGGTCTCTCACTGAATCTAACAAAAACTGTCAAAAAGCTACTTGCTAAAATGATAATAACATTTTTGTTAAATTGTGGGAACTGTAAATTATCTATAGGCCCTATGTTTTATGAAGCCACAGTATTCTGTAAAGTGGGACCATCATCATTAAATCATTAAATCTCAACTCACAAGACTGCAAATGAATAGGAACACTGCTTAGCTACACTACAATTTGAACTGGCAAAATGCAACTATCTCCTCCTTATCACAGTATGTTACATTACCCTGCTGTACTATAGATGATCTAACAGATTTGGGATCTTGGTTTATATGATATTGATATGTGAGCTCTTGGAATATATACTGGGGTCATGGGTAACACTAAGCTTACATATGCAAGTTAGAGAACAATATGCAAGTGTTTGAATAGTAGAATAATACCGCTGTGGTCAGCATCCCAGCAGTGTAACAAGTTCAAGTTCAAAATCTTTATTAGGCATAGGCCAAATAATTAATTCCACACTTGCACATTGATATTCATTACAAAATAACATCTCCAAGAAAACACAACAAGTACATTAGCTGAGAAAAAAGAAAAAAATCTGCTTAAAGAAAGAAAGGAAAAAAAAATTACTGCCTATATAATTTTCATGTGCACATACCAACTACTGCAGGAAGATATCCGATAGTACAATACAGTCGAGCACGGAAAACTCGAATTTCTCCGGGATCGAAAAAAGTGTTCGAGATTTCCGTAATTCGAGATTACCGTGACGGCAATATTTTCACAATTACCATGGACTAGAGGGAGTGGTAAGGGGAGATAACCACACGACACTAATCTGCTCTGATCTTAAGGGGGGGTGCGCCTTCTGAAAAGGGGGTCTAGGGGTTAAAATATCGAAATTGGGCTTTTGGTATTTTTAGACACTTTGACCTCTTCTGCTATGAGAAAAATAACCTCTGAGGCCAGAAACATCCGTTTTATCCCCTGGAAGGGCACCTCTAGATGGTCATCTTAGCCTTGTATAAACGCGCTATCAAAACTTCAAATGCGTTTTTCTCAAAATGTTGTTTTTCTCCACTTTTTTCCTAAGGCTTTTTTATTTCTGAACCGACTAACTTCAAATTTGGAATATTTCTATTCCATAAAATGGGTTTCAATAAAATGCATTCTTTTTTCTAGAGTTAATTCATGTTTTTGAAAAAAAGTCGATTATCTGGTGGAAAATTGAGAAAAATACACATCCGTCAACACACATATTTCAAAAATTTTTTACTGACATTGTATGATACATAAACAAAAAACAAATGCATTTTATTATTTTTATAGAGCTATTTTATAAGTGTACAAAATTTGAAATGATCACATTTAAAACTCTAGGAGCCTTAGGCTTTTAAAAATAGCTCATTTTCAACACACGAAATCCAATATGGCGGCGTTGCCATGGCAACCGGACACAAAACACATAAAAAATCCACATTTTTCCTCTAATTTGACCATGCTGAATCTGAATTTAAAGCTTAAAAAGTCCCTAGTTCAAGCATTCACGATTTCACTCCCAGGAGGCGCACCCCCCTTAACCTAATTAGAATTACCTCCCTTCCCTGTTTCCGACGTTTAACAATAAGTTACGACAAACAAATAAACAAACAACTTTAGAAATTCAAATGAGAAGAAATTCTTTAACAGACATAATCCAAGTTATCTGAATTTAATGAACAGAAGACGAAAATCACCTGATTTCGGTAGAGTATACTTCGGTGCGTAAGTGTAATCCTGATGTGTTCGACGTTATGCGAGGAACGCTCCCCGACATCACTATGTGCGCATCGCGTCATGTTCAGCGCAATTTATCGCAGTGTGTTGACCTAGTCCACCACCCACCAGGTCGCTCTGCATGCTCAATCACTACACGACCCCCCTCCCGCTGATTCAGTAGAGCCACACAAAGCATTGTCTTGATCCCTTGCCCATCACCACGGCACTCCCGCACACCTTTCCCTTATCACCAACACTGGGACGAGCAACGCCA